>VWZY01011437.1:183432-241353 GCA_013399075.1 Chloroceryle aenea | reverse complement strand
CTGGGACTTGCTGGCAGCCCGGGAGCGTCCCTGCTGCTCTGAGGGAGTGAGGCAGTTGCTTGGAAGACGAACGGTTCGCCATCTTCTGTCTCTCCCTTTGCGGTGAGGGCTGTCTGCTCCGCGCTGTTCTTTGCCGTGGTGATGCGGCTGTGGCAGGGTTTGCGGTATGGTGTTGCCATCGTGGTGGGGAAGCTTTAATTCATCCCCTGCTCAGAACTTTCCTTCTTCGCCGCCCCAGCCCTTCCCGTGGCTCTCCCTTAGGTCCCCACCGAGGACGCAATGGGTTCCCGCTGGCCTCCTGCAGCAAAAAAGTGCTCAGCTCCGGCACGTCTATTGTGACGAAGGCCTCCTTTTTGTTCTTCTCTTTCCCCTGGCTAACGTGCCGATACCATGGGGGTACCGCTGGCTTTCCTCTGAGGAGGTCGGCACTGCTTCACAAGCGAAGGAAGGAGGGAGGCCCCCTGAGCTGTGACAATTGGGAGTTCACCTATAGGATAGTGTCACTTCAGCTGTATAGTACAGCAGAACTGATGCTTTGATACAGTATACAGATGCGGGCAGTTGCTATTGCAAAGTCTCTTTCCATTTCTGTGTTCTGCAATAAATCATCAAAGTGTCCTACGATGTTACTTGAATTGACAGGAAATCTGCTCCTAGGTAGAGTACTTGGGCAAAACCAGACCCCCCCACTTCTGGGCAGGAGTCTGATTTCTTTTTATCACTGATGCAGTTGTTGGCAGTGATAAAGTGGTTGCGCATACTTCAAATTTTTCAGCTACTTGAAAACAAACTATGCCTTTTTCATTGTTGAAGACTTCTAACACAGTTAAAAAATAAAGTTTTATGTTTCTTCACTTGGCTTGCTTTATATCACTCTAAAAGTGAAATTTACTTATAGGGTATTTCAGTAATGGTGACAATGCTAATAATACCTTCAGTCTACAGCAATTTTCATTCCAAAATATGCTTGCATCAATGCTACCTAAAAATGGAAGGATTCCTTTATTAAAGACAATGGTTCAATGTATATGTCTAGCTATTCATTTGAAGGCAGTAAGGATACCATAACGAGGTTGATCTTTTGTTTCTGAACTTACTTAAAGCTGTATTTGCATATGGAAGAAGGTAATGTCTAATTTATGCACTGGTATAGTAGTCTCTTTGTTATGCCTAATACGTTATAATAGCACAAAAAGTTGCTAAAACATTGATGAGTTTTCTAAGTCATAATCTGCCAGAGATCGCAATTAATCTATTCTTCTCCCACAGTGCCACTTGCCCTCCCCAGCCTTTTTTTCCCCTGCTTTCCTTGAGCTGACAGTGCTGACTAAGCAATAAGCCAGATCATGGAGTGGATATTATTTGGTGGGCATGACAATGAAAAAATAAGTGTAACTTACAAATTGATCTGTTGAATCATTGCCATAATTTTTTGTTTTTCTTATAAATGTCTTCTCGGGTAGAGTAGGAGAGAGAGTATTTGGCAATCAGTATCAGAATGGTCTTGTGCTGGGTGACCTATAGAAGGGAGACTAGATATAGTGAAGCAGCTCCTACAGAGCAGGAAATTGGATGAACAAAATAAAGTGGGATGAATGGAGAACAATCTAAAGGATCTTAGCATGTGATTTTAGGTGATAACAGACCACAGAACTGGTAATGGCAACATCTCCTGTTTCTTCCATTCAAGCTCTGTTTTTGTAGCTCTCGAGAGTGTGCAGTCCAGGTGGAATATTCAGGGATTTTTAGCAATCACCTGTATCTATCTGTTCCATGTATGTCAACCAGCATCTTTACAACTGCTGAGGGTGTTTGCTGTGCATCTTTATTACCTCTGAGTGGGATGGGGTGAGGGGAAAGGTGGAGGAGAGACCGATGTTTAACAAGTAACTATTTTCAGAATCTCTTAATGGTGAAATGAATTCCATACTGAATAAGATCCTGAAGATACAGAGTTTTTAATACAAACTTCTAGGGAAGAACTCTGCAAGTTAACAAACAGCTTTAATTTTATTGCAGAACTGAATTTGAGTCTTGTAAGGGAAAATATTGTTGAAAGTACACATGAGGAGACTGGTGAGTGGAGAAGATAAGGGTGTGTCTAAAGCAAATAGTTGACTGGGAAAATTGAGGCAGAACAACTTCCTCTTTTTATTCTTTTTTTTTGTTAAGGTCAGAGTGATGTATGTTTTATTACAGGCTTTCCCCATCAGGCTAAGATCTTTTAAGTTTTCTCTTTGGTGTTGAAATGTAACAGAACCTTCAAATACTCTTGGATTGGGGCAGACTACTTCCCGTCCTGGTATGGTGACCTTGGTTATACTAAATCCACCTGAATTCAAGTTACAGTGCGCTTTTTTTTTTCCAAACTGGCAATCTGTTGCAAATGGGGATCCTTGAGGTCCCTTCCAACCTGGTAGTATAGGATTTTTTTTTCATTGTTGCGAAGCAGTCTCCTACACCAAGTGGCAGTTGCTTCACTTCCTAAAATAGGCAACTATTTTATTAGGTGGTTTTGTGTGTTTGTGTTTTTGTGGGGTTTTTTGTTTGTTTAGTCATTCACTTCTGCATTGACTGTTCTTTTTTCTTTTATTTCTCCCAATTAAAAAAATAACTTGTACCATAGTCGTGCATCATGCAAGGCCAAGATTGTATTTCTGCTTTTAAAAAGGAAGTTAGTTAATATGGCATGATAAACAATCAGCAATTTCTGTATTTATTGGTAATAATCACCAGAAACTGGAGGAACTAAGCAAAACCCTTTATTTTGTTCAGACTTCAATTTGAGAAAAGCTGGATTAAACAGATTATTTTAAATTGTAAGTGAAAACAAGCTTGCCTTCATGGACTAAAACAGTAATAGCATTGTTTGGAAAATAAATAAAGGTGATAGGGGATTTAAGAACAAAAAGACAATAAAACAGATCCTAATAGCATGTCCTGTAATAGCAAAATAAGGCTTATTGCAGCAAAACAGTGTTTACGTTCCTAGGAACAGAAGATGTGTGTTCAGGAGACTTTTTTCTTTTATCCTTTCCTTTTAAATGGATGGAGAATTCTTGAGCCATTGAGGCTCATTTAATAAACTCTGGAATGCCAGAAGAATGAGGACACAGGCACAACTAATGATGCTTTTTGTTTAGAAGTTCTAAACCGGATGACTGGAGTGAGTAACTGTGGCAGTTAGTCTGAGATTGATAATTAAAGGAATTCTAGGCTGAAAGGCCTGAAAAATGCATTGTGCAATGAAAGGTGCCGTAGTTAATGTCAGCCAAGACTTTTAATGGCAAGTGAGTCCAAAATACATGTAAGTCAGAACTTGCCCTTAAGGAAGCCTTTTACTTTTCCTGAAAAAGCAAACTAATTAGTGAATCTGAGCATTGAGGTTTTAAAGCATCTAATGACTAGTTAGTTGGGTTTAGCAGGCTTTTTCTAATTGAATGCAGTCAATTTCTTTCTAAGTAATCAGAAGTCTGTGTAGTTAAGGTTTACAGGTAGCTTGTGTAGCAGAATAGATGTGGAAGGTGATGACCAGGAATATTTATTAAATGTGACTTACATGAACTTAGTGTGAATTTTTACATTGCCAAATGTTTCGCTTTGTCTTAAAAGTGAATGCCTGGGATGTGGAAAGGGGAATCTAAAAGGAACTTAAGTCATCTTATTGGTAACCAACTCCATGGACTTTATTCTACCAAAATAATGCAAAGTTTAATCTATAGATGCATAGTGGATATCAAATGGAACTAGAGAAATGTCAGCCATTTCTGTATGGCATTAGGTATAATGTCCCGTGCTGTCATCAACACTTCAAAAGGTATGGTCACATATTTCATGTGGTCTTGAAAACCTGTCTTGTGGTTGGTTTGTTTTTTTCAAAGCTACCTTGCATTAAAAAAAATTAGTCTTATTTTTCTTATCAAGGATGCTGTCAAGTGATTAGATGCAATCTGAAAATACAGAATATCTAGCTAAAATTATTTTTCTAGCTCCCTAATATAGCAAACAGACCTGACAGTGTAAACAGTCAAATTGGAATTAGTAACTATTTTAACACTAAAAAAAATTTTCCAACAATTTATGGGACAGTATAGTGTGTACTTTGATCCTTCCAGTCTTTACATAAAACTCGTAGATACCGAATAGCTGTCTGTTTCAGTCAGAAATCTAGAGATGATTTAGGACTCTCAAAATGAGATTTTCTGGTGTGTGTTATGCCCCATTTCATGTTATTTGTTGAAGATCATTCCAAATTGTCCTCAGCCAGGCTTAGGTAATTTCTCCACAACTAGAGAAATGAGGGATTGTGCTGCTGGATTAGGTGGAATAGGTGTTCATCTTAATTGTGACCTTGAAACTGACTGAAAACATTGGAAGTGTCAGTCTTCCTGCAGTTTCATGTGGTGTTCTCAATGGTAAGGAACAGGCAACAAGCTGAAAACAAGCTTGCTTGGGATCATTATCCTGGGCCAGTCATCTCCCAGGAATGTTTTGTTTGCAGTTAAGCAGATGTACCTTGCCTCTGTCTGTGCACATAATGCACTGACTGGCCTTCCTGTGGATGGATGCTCTGTTGAGAAGAGTAATTCTGTGTAGAACTGTATTAGCTTATTTTGGTCTTGAAGTCTTGTCTTCACACAGTGAAGCCACAAGGACTTCCTAGTAAGGGACAAGGTAAAATTTAGTAAGAGCACTTGATTGTAAGTTACGTTGCAGTAGGTGGGGATTAATTCCAGGAGTGATTTTCTCCACGCCTTGAATTTTGTAGTGTTAAAGGTAAATGAATGTCTTTTGATATGGAACAAAACCAGTGCTACTTTAGTATTAAGTGATGCCACATTACTTTTATAAATTGTACATGTTTGTAAATGTTTTGCAAAAGTAAATTTTTCTCATAAAGGTGCATTTGAACATCTTGGTAAGCTTATGTTCTTAGATTTGTACTTTTTAGGAGGACAAGTATATGGACAGCTTTGTATTTAGAGGGAATGCTGGCTTTACACAAAAAAGGAGAAAGTAGCTTTTTTCCAGAAAAGACACAACCCTCTCCTCCCCACACTTCAAGCAGAAATATAATCTGACTGAATGTAAACAGTTTACATAAATATTATGGCATCTTTTTCATGGTACTTCCCTCTCCCTCACACTAGGGACCTTTGAAGGATTTTGTTCAACTGTGGTTTTGAGGTGCTGCTTTAATTTCTCAAGAGACCCTGAATGTTATAAGAAAAATTAATATTAAACTTCAAGTCATTCTTTTCCTTTCTGCCCCTAATACAAATACACACTTTTATTGTGTGAAAGTATATAGGCAATAGCTCTGGAATAGGTGGTTGCTGTGTGGTGGGAGACTGTTCTCATTTATTAAAGCAGCTCATATGTTCCAGATTGTCCTTGCTTCTTATAGTTCAGCTGTACTCATTTTTCAAAGCAATAACCTAATTGCTTGTACTAATTAAAGCCTGTTAGCAAAGCAGTACAGTATTTAGGTCAGCTTTTCTTCACTGTCCTTTTATGCTTGTGCCTCCTGTTCTGGCATTTCCCAATTGCTGCAGGTCCTCTTTTCAGACTTGCAGCGTGTCAGCCTTCATTGTGGTGCTTGATGTTCTGCTGCTGTCCTGTTCCGCTTTAAACCGCCTGACCCATTTTCTATATTGTTATCCTTTACCAGCAGTAAAGACAAAAGGCTGGCAACATTCAAATGGAGTCTGTCAGAGATGCACATAACTAGACTGGTTTTAACTGGTCAAGTGTGGAGTGGGCTGTCTGAGTTATTCTTTTGTTGGAGTGATCTGTAGCTTGGTGTCTAGCTTGCAAGCCTGGTGAAGGCACAGAGAGCATTACTGGTGAGCAGAAGAGAAGGTTACCCCCAAGAAACTTTCTTCAGGTTCTCAAATCGCTTACTCCTATTTCCAGATGTGTGTGAATGTTTGATGTGGAATTCTGGACTGGAGCGGATTCTCTATTGTAGGAATGGGGAAGGATAAGCTATGGGGTATGTAAAATGATCTGTGTGTTGCTCTCCTGAAATTAATCTTTTTTTCAGTGTTAGAACTGAGTTGATACTTCCAAGATGCAGTGTTCTTGCCAAATACAATTTTGTAGACAAAACTTTCTTAATAGGATAAGTGATGCATCTCATGAGTCATACAACTTGTGCCTTTGATTCAAATACACTTTTAGACTACCTCCCATGTAGCATGAAATTTGCTTGTGTATCAGAACTATTTATATATTTATTTAAAATCTTGTCTGCTCTGGTCTTGAGCTGAGTCTTATCCTCAGCTTGGCCATCACTTTTACAGCTGTGCCTTCTCTTCCATCTCCCGTGACTGACCATGACACTCTTCATATAAACATTTCTCCTGTATTTCATTTTGACATGTACAATGTGGTACTTATCTATTAACAGCTGATCCGATAGTTGTTTAGAAGGATATTTTTCATCTTCCCGGAGAGGAAGATCTTGACACTTTGAAGAGATACTGAAGCTCAGATTAGTATTTCTGCAAGAAGGAAGAAAATATTTTTAAAGAAAAAAACCTAGAAGTACAGAGATATCTTCCTTATATTGCTTTAATTGTCAGTATTTGTATTTTCTGACAAGGTTGGACTGTTCTCTTGGAACAGTTTCCTCGAGTTTGAAAATCAGTTAGGACACTAACAGCTGTAGAAGAAACATATTTAAACAAATGTTTTGTCTTTTCTCCTGTTAGGAAGTTCTTTCTGGAGTTGTGGTCATAGCAAGTAAGGATGCAGTCCAGCACCAAGGTATCTCCTTAACAATGGAAGGATCAGTAAATCTGCAGCTCAGTGCCAAAAGTGTGGGTGTGTTTGAAGCTTTTTATAACTCTGTCAAGGTAAGACCTGTGCGGGTTAATATTTTTAGTGCAAAACTATTGTCTTTTTTACTTAATTTTTCTCAGGTAGTATGTGTGTAAATTACAGAAAGCAGAAAAATGCTCAGCATTGCATACTGATGATGAACTTTTGAGAGAGGAAGTTGAACTAATTGGAGAGTTTAGGGCTGAAATAGAGCATCATAAATAGTATGGTTACTCGGTGGTGCATTGAAGGCCCATGATTTAAAGAAAAACAAAATGTGTGATTTTTTTTAAAGTGACTGAGTGTAGTTGGACTCTTGTGCCAGATCAGTCACTATCACAACAGTTTCTGCAGGAGCCATTGAAGTTGTGTTACTGGAGATGATACAGGACCTGCACACATTTTTTTCTGTGGAGTATGAGGCTGTGCACATACTGTTTGACTGCAGAGCTCCTGGAAGGCCTCTACTTTCTCCAGGTTTGGAGTCTAGCAGAGCAGGTTATCTCAGACTCCACAAAAACATGGCTATACTGACTGAAGCAGGATGGCTCTGTATAGAGAAGTATGGCTACATTTGCAAAGAAGTTCACTCACGTTAGGATAACCTCAGTGCAGGGCCTTAAAGGTCTTCATTGGTATCATAGTTAATTTGCTTGCTGTTTGAATAATTCGCCTGTCAGTGATTGAAAAATAGGAAACAGAATCAATAGAAGTTCTTATTCTTGTCTAGTAGAGGGGAAAATAATAGTAATAATTCAGAGAGAAAAGAATTGTAATCTACAAGCAGACTTGCCCAGTTGAGTCATAGTTAGCCATTGTTCCAGTGAGAGAGTAGCCCTCAGTGTAGATGTGTAAGGTGGGAAAGGGCTGGGGAGAAGGTAGGAGTGAGTGGTTCAGTGCTCAAATGGCACATGTACTCAGATTCCTGCTGCTCCTACTAAGGATCATGATTTCAACAATGTAACTTCACTTTCCACAGTACTTAGAGACTTTCAGGGTACACAGAGACTCAGCTGTTTAGTTCTCCAAATGTTTGCTCATTGGTATGATACAACCATAAAATAGATGACAAATTGTTTTCTCAAGGGAAGCATTCTCCGTATTTCTTTTCATTCTAAGACTCTAGAGCTATATGTCATGAAGGAGCAACTGAGTTTTTGGAAATTAGGAAGTCTATTAGAGTTTAATGGATGTTGTTTATTCTTGAAATGGTGGGGCTATCACTCTGCTTCAACCTAACTCTTTTAATATTTGTCTCTGCAGCCTATTCAAATTATTAACAGCACTATTGAAATGTTAAAACCAGGGAAACTTCCCAGTGGCAAGACAGAAATTCCATTTGAATTTCCATTGCATGTGAAGGGGAACAAAGTCCTGTATGAGACCTATCATGGTGTCTTTGTTAATATTCAGGTAAGGCAGTAATATCTAAAGAAAATCTGAGATTTTGTTATTTGCAGAATATATTCTAAAGCATCTCTTATTCCATGGAAGCAGTGGATAAAGTTCTGTGATAAGGTTTTCTTTTCATAGTGCAGTATGCTTTCATTTCTCAATTTGAAGAATAAGCAGAAAGATCGTTTGAAATAAGTAGCTTTTAAGCTTCCCTTTATTAATGTAGCATTGTTCTGGTATAGTTTCCAGATATAATTTAAGATTAAAAATCACGATACATGTCAACCTTTCAGGTACTAGTTTGTGGGTAGTTTCTAGTTGCATTTTTTCAGTTCTAGTTTCCAGGAGTAAACACTTGCCACAGGTGGTAATGCTTCTTAAACTTGGCAAAGGAACCATTCTGAAATGTCTTAATCCCATCGGTATAATGCTGCTTTAAAAAAAAAAAATTGCTGTAATGTCTATTTCCTTTCCTTTTCCAGCAAGGGTAAGCATTTCATTTGAAACAGTTTATAATAATGATAGTGGTCAGTTATAACATGGGATGTACAAGAGAGAATTAAAAGCATACTAGAAAAGAATATCTTTGGGTTGAGGAAGGATAAAATATATTTGCCACTCTTGTTAAATCTTGTACAGTTCTCTCACAGGGTGATGTTTTGATCTTGTTTATTGTGAAATAAATTGCATTTATAATTTTGAAGATAATCTATATAGTAGTACGTACGCAGCGTGTGTACTGTTAACAAAGTCTCACTGGTACTAGGGTAGCATTGTAGATAACCAATTACTGCTAAAAATATTAAAAATTAAGTGTACTGCCTGACTAGATTGATGTTAAGAGAGAAATCCTACAGGAACAGTTTGTTCAGTCTGTTTTCTTGCATTCATTTGTGAAAAGCATGCTCTAACTAGAGGAAAACTTGCTACTGCCTGCTGTTTCAGGCCTTCCATATAGAGTAAATCTTTAAGAAATGGTGGCAGTAACAACATGTCTTACCTGAAATACCTTGTCAGAACTACTGTAACATATGTGATCCCTCCTTATGCAGTAGACAACAACATCCATTTCCTTCATGAAAAAAGACTGCACCACAGCATCCTTTTGTTCCAAACAAACAGAGCTGTATCATTTCATAATGAAGATTCAAACCAAAATGTTGAGAGTTCATTGTTTTCAAAATGCTATAAATTGTTTGCTTTCCTGTGCAGATGAGTAACATTTCCTGTCCAGATCTGTGTGTACTACATGCTTGAACAGAATCTTGTGGAAACACAGTTCAGAAAATTTACCTCTTTTGGTTACAGATTGTCTTACCATAGATGGGCTTTTATGTGTGGTGGTTGGTTTTTTGTTTGTTTTTTTTTTTCTTTGAGGGGAAATATCTATCTTCATCCCTCTCTTGAATGTAAATACTACATTAGACAATGCTTTTTCCCACTAAGGAGTGGTTTTTTAGTTGGCTGTGGGTTTGGTTTTTTTCTGCAAGGCAAATGTTCAAGGAGCCACTAAATGCAGAAATTTTCAGACCGGTGCTGATGAAGAATCACTGAGTTGTAAAGCTTCTGTTTGTGTTTTTCCCCATTTGTAGCTTACTGATAGGAGTATTGGATTTGATTGCAAAGTCTAGAACTATTGGCTGTTTAGCTGAACTGGAAGTCTTATATTACAACCTGAGATTAAAAAAAAAATAAATCTAGCAAACCAAAGAACCACAGAAAAAAAAACCCTACCTCCTAGCCTATCAGAAGTAACTAGAAGAAAAATTTCCTTATTTTTTTTGTCTACAGTCAGATTTTTACAAGTACTTCCCATATTGTTTTCAGTCCTGGCTTTCTTCCTAATGTAACATCTATTGGTTATGGTAGGTATGTCATGGTTCAAAACTGTTTGAGTTGCTTTCCATAATGCAGGTAACTTGCCTGTGATCAATATCAGTTGTTTTAAGGTATACTTTATGGTATTTCTTTTGTTTTGTCATTCCCCCTCTCATCTGTGTAGCTTTTCTTAACAAGCTGGGGATAAAATGTAATTAAAAGGTTAATCATTAGATTTCGGCCAACCTTTGAGTCTGCTCCCCTGAAGAGGAAAGTGTAGTGCTGAGATGCTGTTTAAGGAGCACTTCTAGACCTCTGTTCAGGTTCTGTGCATTTGAAAGCAAGCTTCTGTTTTTTGATCTAGGTATTGTATGTTAGCTAGGGGCTCAGTATCAAGATTGAAATCCCTGTTCTCATGCAGAGACCTTCTAATTAGACACTGACAGGGAGGCTGTAGGCCAAAAGGCAAGGCCTGTGTGGTCCTGGTGCTTCATTGCACCATGTTCCTTGGTTTGAGTGAAGTGCAATAATAGAAAGCTTGTTCAACAGTTACCAGCTTCAGTGGAAACCATAGTCTGTGATGGGGAAAGAGATATGCTTCCCCAGTCTTATTCTTGCATGCATATTCAGGTCATGTGCAGAGGGGCACCATCAACTAAAAATAAGGAAGCCAAGTCCCTAGACTGAGTGCACCTGTTTTTGCCATTTCTCCCCTGTAAAGAAGGAATTAAAAACAAAGAAAGAAAAAACCCACCCCAACAAATTCCCTAACTTGTAAGAATGTGCAAGGGCTATGTTACAGATGCTGAAGTGTATGACTACTGCATCATACTGGTTTTCAGTCAGTTGTTTATGGGTGCCTCTTTAAGGAAGAAAGGGGAGGAAATTGGCAACAAGTTTTTGAACAGTGAACAGCAAAATTGACTTTATTGCCTGGCTTTACTGTATGCTGGTTTTAAGTTCAACTATATAAAAGCAGTTCCTCTTAAAATATAACAGTTACCACTGTTAAATTCAGTCTTAGAAGAAATATAAAATTAGAAGGACTGTGAATGTCTTATTGATAATCATTTATCCAAGGTATGGTGAAAAGCAATGCCATAACCATTCTTAACAGAATGTAATTTGGATGTTGAAGCTGTACAAGAATACTGCTCTCTGACAGTGAATTAGTCCTTCAATCTCCTAGGCTGTTACATAACATGGAAGATATAGAAAGCATTTACAAATTGATATGGGACTGTAAGCACAAAGAAAAATCAGCTGAAATCATCATATATGTCTTAGCTCTTTTCTCCTCTCCCTGTCACTGGAGTCTACGTTGCCTACTAATCTGTTTTAAAGATGCCTTAAGTATTAGTAACAGTAACATTTTGAATGTATGCAATAAACCAATCAAAAGTTAAGGTAGAAGAAATTTTAACTAAGGTGCTCTTCTTTTTTTCTGCCATCCTTTCCAGTATACCCTGCGGTGTGATATGCGACGTTCTCTGCTGGCAAAAGACCTAACTAAGACTTGTGAATTCATTGTCCACTCACTGGTAAGTATGGTTTGTATTAACTATACAAAGTGAGATTGTTTAATTCCCTCCCCTTAAGTGAGCTTTGGCAGTAAAAAACCCTGGTTTTTGGCAGTTAGAAAATAAAATTAAAACCATTTAATTTGTAAGAGCGACACATGGGATATGTATATGTAAAGGAAGCCAGCCTCAAAACAAAAACATCCAGAAGAGCTGGGGTGTGAATTGCTTCTGATTAAAAGAATGCATCTCTCTTTCCATTTAAAGAAAATAGTACAAAGAAGATTTGGATTATAAGATATTTTTATACTGCCCAGTTTGTTATTCATTGTTTCAGTTCTGAAACAATAGTGTGGTTAGATAAATATTATGACGTTCTTCTAAACACTGTTTCAGATTATCTAAGAATTCTTAGCCCAAGGTTCTAGGCACCCACAGTGCGTGTCCTAGAAATGAGAGTTTGTTGATTGAGAGAATACCTGATTTCTGTTCCTCAGTTGACTAATTATGATCTGAGAGCCCTGACTCAAAATATTGAAGGTTGGACTGCATCAAGTCCAACCAACAAGAAGCTTGTCATCTTAGTTGCCTTTGCTATTAAGTAGCCCTATGGTTGGCATTATGCTGAAATAACTGGGTTAACAAATATCCACACCCTGTGGTTAGCAACATGGAGACAACCTTCCTCCTGCAGAGATATTGTGGGATGAAATCTGACTGTCTCACAAGAAATGCTTTGCTGCTTTTTGCTTGAAGTTCCTATATCAGATTGGGGTTTAGTTTATACTGACTTGTACACATGACCAGAGCATCTGGTGTCAGTACAGACAGCGCAGGCCTAATTAAGTATCTCTTCTTCCACACACAACTTTCTAGAACATACTGTTTTTATCATTCCTTTGAACTCTTAACAGGACAGTAAAGTATTACTCTCTTGTCCTAATTATGAATAATGGTTGAATTATGTAATTTTAGTTCTAGAGAACCTTTCTAAAGATTTAGGTGCTACAAAGAAGCTTCCTGTTGGCAAGATGTAATTTTCTAAAATATGTTATGCCACATTTTATTAGTCCATTATTACAAGTAAGCTACACTTGTCAAAATAGTAAAGAAATTGCATATTATGCTGTTTCCTTATTTTATTTCTTGTTCTCTCTACAGCATTTCTTAGATCACAAGTCAGTAAATCATGAATCTCTGTCAGGGTGAATTGATGAGGTTTTACTGAACATATAATTTTCACTGCCAATGCTCAGTGTACTATTTCCCTTAACCTTATTCTTTGCCAGAGATTGTCACTTATAGGAAAATACAGACAGTCTTTTGTTAACCTCTTCCATCTTGCAGCTGGGCAGCAGAAGCTATTTTGATTTCTTAAGTAGTGTGAAGGTAGACCCTACCTTAGTGTTCATTCAAGTTAAGCCCATTGGTGGTGGTGTGCTCTGCCAGCTTCCAGTTACATGCAGTTGCATCCCATAATTGATGCTGCACTGACCACTTGTTTTAAATAGGTATGGAAAAGACAGTGCTCCTCATGGAGATAAGGATGGAGAGGGAGGTTGGTCAATGGTAGGTGAAGATTGCCTTCCTGGTGCAGAGTACAGGCTGCCATCTTGGCAGAGCTCAGAGCCCATTCAGTCACTTATGGGAAGACTTTACTTCTTGGTTTTGTTATAGTGTAAATAGATACTGATTGACTATAGAATCATTAGGGTTGGAAAGGACCTCTAGGATCACCAAGTCCAACCTTCATCCTAACATCTCTCTATCTATTAGACTGTAGCCTCAAGTGCTATGTCTCCTCATTTTTTTTTTTAAACACCTCCGGGGGTGATGACTCCACCACCTCCCTGGGCAGCCTGTTCCAGTGCCTAAACTCTCTCAGTGAAGGATTTCTTCCCAATCTAAACCTACCCTGATGCAACTTGAGGCCTTTTCCTCTCATTTTATCATTAGTAATCTGGGAGAAGAGACCAACACCAGCCTCACTACAACCTCCTAGGTAGTTGTAGAGAGCAGTACGATCTCCTCTTCTCTACACTAAACCACCCCAGTTCCTTCAGCCTTTCCTCATAAGGCATGCTTTCTAGACCCCTCACCAGCTTCATTGCCCTCAACTATAATAATGTGCCCCCCCAAATTGCTTTCCCAGTGTGGAACACTAATCTGGACCAAGGTTTGTTTATCTTGCAGTTAGAGAAGCTGTCATGCTAAGCCCTTTAAATCAATGCTACACTAGGTTCTGTGAGATGAGGATCTCCCAGTAGTATGAGGATGGCTTAGGAGACCTGAGCTGTTGTTGAAAGGGCAGCAGAAAGAGCTCAAAGTGATCAGAGATAAGGGGGAGGGGGAGTTTATAAAATTTATTCGAAGCAATGGAGCAAGCATATTTATAATCTACCCCTATCTCCTCCCAAATTTACTGAGTATTAATAACGAAAGGAAACATTGCAAGTGGCACAGAATGTAATTATTTGTAATTACAGAAATGTGAAGTTAACTTTTTTCTATACCATATGCTTCAGATAGTTTATTTCTTCTTTTCCAGGTGGTTTAGAGTAGTCAACCACACCTTTTGTTTTTGTTTTCCTTTTGTTCGTTGTTTTGTTTTGTTTCAGCATAGGTAGAGTTCATGACAAAAAAACCCCATTACAAACAGAGCTTGTGGTTCATTGCAATGGCAAACACAAAGTAACCAAAATTTGACACAGTTCTATTTCTACAGATGAGGTTTCTGATGCATCCTGAGTTGTATTTGTGCAATATTGTAATGTTGTTAAATAATAAAGGTGGGAAATCCTAGGGGTTTTATTACACAGATGCATACTTTCAGTATGAAGACAATCCTGAAAGCTAATGCATCCACAGATGCTTAACATTTTTGGGTTTTTTAGTATTCTCTGTGTGTTTTGTAAGTCGTAGTTTACAGTGTAACTCTCATTACTTGTAGTCACAGAAAGCAAAACTGATGCCAAGCCCAGTAGACTTCACAATTACTCCCGAAACGTTGCAAAATGTTAAAGAGGTAAGGGGTTTCTTATTTCATTGTAAATGTAATGCCTGTGTGATTTGAGTGAGAACAAGAGGAACAATTAAATCAGATCATCCAGTTGTTTGTTTTTCCATTTTCTCATTTCTTACTATTCTAAGCAGTTACCTGATTCTGCCCGATCTCTTGCAGTAGTGGTGACTAATGTTAATGTGGAACTTTGTTCAGTAGTAGTTAAACCTTTTTATCATTTTTGAGTGAAAGATGGCAGTGAAGTGAGGTAAAACAGTCTATACTTTGTCTATACTAGCTAAAATCATTTAGAAATACATATTTTGATCCTTGGTTATGTCTTTTTTACAGCCCCATGTGGTCCTGGGAAGCCTGTATGAACAGTAGTAGCTGTTTTGGTCATTTAGCTTTCTGAACATTGGCTTCTGTTTGTCCACTGAACATGTATTCTGTTTTTTCAGATTTTCCTGTTTTGCTCCTCTTGTTAATAAGACTGCTTTCCTGCTTTAGGTCTACCTTCTGCATCCCCAACTTGTGTTTAGACCTATTCTTGCACTTGTTTCTCTAAACAGACCTCTTAATCATCTGTTTGGTGGTTTCATTCTATTGTTGACTTTATTCTACATATTCACAGAAACACTGTGTGTGGAAGGGACCTCTGGAGATTGGTTAGTTCAGCCTCATTTTCCTTTTGTAGCTGTTAGACTTGTAAATGCCACTTTTTGTTGCCCTTTGTCTCAACTCCAGATGGGTTTTAGCCTTCCCAAAACCATTCCTGCACACTCAGTGTTTTTATGGTCCTCCTAACTTACTTGATGTTGCTCCTATCTTCTGAATAGTTCCTAGTTACGATTTTTTTTTGTCAGTAATACCTTGTTCATCCATGCAGGTCTCTTCCTGCCCTTGCCTGACTTCCTGCATATTGGAATATAGCATTCTTGAGTGTGGAGAAGGTGATTCTAGAAAACCACCAGCTGTTATGGCTGAACTTTAAATCAAACTGAGTTAGAGGATGAACAGGCTGTGTCCAGCAGCCTTTCCTGTCTCTGGAGACTGCACACTGAAAGCACACATTTTTGCCAATATAAGGATGTAACTGTTATTGGTGGTTAAATTACTTTTGAGACTACTGCTAAACACTAAGCTCTCAGCACTCTGCTGTTCCTATGAACTGTGTTTCCATATAACTTATTTTCTGTTTCTTCTTTGTCTTCTGTGACTTGATACTCTGTTCATGGGCTTAGCAAAGACTCAGTGGTGTACATCGTGAGAAGCTTGTCTGTTCAGTTCTTTCTTAAGTTTAATAGCAGACATTGTGCCTTTCTCTATTTCAAGTATCCAACTACAAAAGTAGGTTCTAAAACTTCTGATATCTCTGATCCAGCAGATCTTGATATTTAATTTAGGAGCTTTCTAAAGATTCGTCTCAGAAAAATGGATGACGGGTCTGAAGTGACTACCTGGTGGACAGGTAGAAAAAGTCACTGTTTTGGTACAGTTAAAATACAAAGATTTCAATTCTCTACTTGTCTGGAGATTGTGACTGAATTGTAACTTCTGGTAGACTACTAGAAAAGTGATTGAGGTTTGCAGTAGTCAAGCAAAGAACAAAGGTTAGATGAAAAGCCAGGATAGATTTGCTTGTATGTTCCTGATTCTCATTTTGGAGGGGGATTATGAAATGGAGTGTAAATGATAGGCCCTGTGAGAGAAGACCTAGCTAGCATTAAAATATGAAGAGTACTGACAAACTCACAAGGCTCCAGAGGAAAGATACCTTAAAAAAAGAAGTGGCCTCAAGTTCTCATTTTGCAAGTTCCTTTTAGCTCTCTTAGGTTCCTGATGACTGTACTTCAGGGGCTGGATGGCTATATGATGTCCTTGTGAAGCAGGGAAGCAACTCTGCTAACCCCTAGTGATGAGAAGAACCTCCAAGGGATCATACAATAAAAAAAGCATTTTACTAATATGTTATTAGGACTCAATGTTTCATAGTGTGGTTTTGTCAGGAATGTAACTTCTGTTATGTACGTTAGAGAAAACACCTACCACAGTGAGGTCACAGAGGTCACATCTACTAAACAGATGAAAATTCCTCTTTATTTTTTTTTTTCTCCCAAAGGTTTGTTTTGAGTAGAACAGCTAAATTCTGCAGCGGTGTTGGGTATCTGAGTGGAACAGCCTAAACAATAGCTGAGGAGAATTTTTTTGCCATTTCAACTGGGAGCCAGGAGTAAGAAGCAAAACAAACACATTGGGAGAAAAAAAGCTTGCGACCAAAGAGATGTTTTGAGAGAAGGGAGAATCAGTTACATGGGAAGGAAATCTGACTCCACAAGCAAGTGTGAACAGATGGTTGGAAGGTAGGGGCTGACGTGACAGATGTCAATAACAAAAAATTAAGGGGAAGGAGAAGAATCTTGCAAAAGGGGAATGTTAGAGCAGAATGCTCAAGGAGTCTAAAGAAAGCTGGATGCTGAAGATATGAGCTGAAGATGTGGGTAGAAAACTTGACTGTTTCAGTATGCCTCCTGCCAGAACTTGAAATGTAACTGGAGGCCCTGGCACATGAGGCGCTCTGTTGACAGAGTATTTGTGATGTTTGCTGGCCTGAAAAATGGGAGGACGGGGAGAGCAAGTCCCCAGCTTTGGTCTTTTATGGAGACTGATTTATAAATGGTCATCCTTGATCAGCTATTCTTACTGCTCCTTACATAAAAAGTAGGAGATGTGCTTGCTGTTAAGGTGATATTAAAAGTTAATGTTATCCTGTATTCAAATTAAGCCCTTTATTAATTGTCCTTAACTGGTGTCTTGGTACATAAGCAGAATGCTACATCTTGCACTAAAGACTTTTAAAATCTTTGTTCCTTCCCAAGAGCAGCCATGAGTCACAAGGTGGGAAAATCACGGTCAGTCTTGACTGTATCTTAATCCCTAATAAAATGGGACCAGAATGCAGTTGATGTAACTTGACCAACCCATTAGTTCCTGACAGCCTTTCTCCTTCTCCATGCTGTTCTTGACTTCTAGGTTAATTATAATAGCCAGGCTTTTTCAGTTCATCCCAGGAAAAATGCTGCTGTGGATAGAATGAACAGGGTGGGAGGTGCATGTTGGGGGAGGGTAGTAAGAGATATCCTGATGCATCTTTAAAAAGTTATATTTAAATTACTTGAGGCATTTTTGAACTTTTCATTTCCTAACTTTGCAGCTGTTGGGGATTTCCTTGATAACTGTCTTTCTGTAAGGTTGTTTTGTGGTTTGCTTGGTTTTTTTTTGTCTGCTCTTAGAGTTGCTGTGGTTTTGATTTTTTTTTTTTCCCCCCAATCTTTTCAGAGAGCTTCACTTCCGAAATTTCTGATCAGAGGTCACCTCAGTTCTACAAACTGTGTCATTACACAGCCACTAACAGGGGAGCTGGTAGTCGAGAATGCAGAGGCTGCAGTCAAGAGCATTGAGCTGCAGTTAGTACGTGTGGAAACCTGTGGTAAGTTTCTCTGCAAACAGAACACGTAGACACTGCAGTGATTACCCCTTGCACTCTTTCGCTTACGTGCAAAAGATTGTCAAAAGCCATACAAGGAAAAAGACTTGCAAAAAACCCCAATGGTTTGTGCTTTGTCGAACAGCCCAAACATTAATTACATTAACTTAATAATCTTTATAAACCTTAACTCAGGGTGCTTATGTGAAAACATACAGGTCAAAGGGCAAAATGTTTTGCCCCAGCCCTGGCTTGTTCTTGTTCTACATTTTGGCCACTGTCTTATCTACTCTCTTTCCCTTCCCCTCATCTGCCTCTGAATTCTCTGCTTTCACCAGGGTGTGCAGAAGGTTATGCCAGAGATGCCACAGAGATACAGAATATTCAGATTGCTGATGGGGATGTCTGCAGAGGCCTCCAAATACCAATATACATGGTGTTTCCCAGGTTGTTCACCTGCCCCACCCTGGAAACAACAAACTTCAAAGTTGGTAAGTGTGGAGGAATGTCTGCTGTGCTGGCGTCTTTCATCCAAGATAAGTCTCTAGTTTCACTTTAGCTTCTGGCAGGTAATGGAATAAATTGCTGACAGCACTGCAAGAAGAACCAAGGACATCCATCTGTTTCCCTGTAGAGGTTTCCTGGACAGGACTGCAGCCTGCTGTATTTCATATAGACTGAGAAAATACAGCCCAAATACTTTAACTAAAACCAGTTGTGCAACTATTAAGTTACTTTTGACTAACACAATTACATGGTAAGGGGATGGGAGAATCAGTGTAATGGCAGGTAATTTTATTTTCTGACAAAAAATTACACGTGATTAAACACTTGAGTAATAGTCAAAGAATAAAATGCCAGAATGATCCTTTCCTCCTTTTCATTGCCAGCAAGATCCAGTCTTGCCATTCATTCTCCTTTTTGTTTCTCCTGCTGCACAGACACAGTTATAGAAGAGGTAGGCTGTATGTGACTTTGCTTTTCTTGACCTACAATAGCTGCTTCTTTCTGCTTGTTGCCAAAATTCAACATTTTCCCTAAAAACACCTGAAATGTAGGATTTTCCTCATTTGTTTAAATAATTACTGCAAAAGTTCTTTGCTAGGCCATTTTTATTCCCTTCATCCTGATGGAATCTTAGTAATTATGAATTTTTAAAATTTTTTCTTACTGTATCAAATTAAAACCGCAAGTCCCTGCCTTTCAAGATCCTTCCCAATTAACACCTCTTGTGCTTCTGCTGTGTATCTTGGACAAGTATACACAACTAGTTTTTCAGATTTGCCTACCTGTTTCCACCTGCTGTGTACAGTAACTTCCCCAAATTAATATTCTCTACTTTTTACCATTTCTACCTATTGAATAGTAATTTATTGACAAGTGGCTACTGTTATTGGTGTCTGCTTTTTTAAGAACAATCTTAATATAGTTATAGAGATTCTTAAATAAGGTAATTCTTTACAGTTTATTTTGATCTCTGGTTCCCTTCATTTATTGACTCCACCAGACTTTCTATTCTATCTCCATCTAGGATTGATTATAGATCTGGTACTGATTCCGGTTTTGAGCAGCATGATGTAATATCTAAAGAGTACATTTTCCTTTGAAGACTTTTCATAATTTGCAGGTATATTGTATTTTGGTGTTCATAAGCCCATACATAATTTAATTTTTCAAGGCTGTGTTGCATGCTGACAGTGGGGAGGAGCCTGGTTCCTTACTCTTCTGCTTACATGCTTCTAAACCATACATAGTGGTGCAAGGTATCTTTCCCTGAACACTTTAATCTTAGATGTCTGAATCCTGCCTGTTGTCCAGAAGATGGTGTGTCATAATTGTTCAGTGATATGCCAATGAATCCAGAGGAATCCCAAAGGTTAAAGACAAGGTTCTCTAGGAACATTCCAAAGTCTAGAAATACTGTGGTAGGGTTCTGCCAGGAGTGCTGTGTTCATCCCTGCCACAGGAAAATCCAGGGTAGTGGAACAGCTTAGAAAAGCCCTGTGAAGTGCTGCTTCTGAGAGCAAGAACTACCTGCCTCTTACAATACTGCTGCTGTTCAGACTCATAGGGAACTCTTTGTTTTTCTCTATTCTTCTAGAATTTGAAGTTAACATCGTTGTCCTTTTGCATGATGATCATCTCATCACAGAGAACTTCCCGCTGAAGCTCTGCAGGATATAAATAGCCAGAGAAGAATCACTTAAGGATTTACTGGAAAAGGACAAAATTCTAAAAAGGCAAAGTGAAATTTTTATCTGTCTTATTTTGACTGAAAGCACATGGCTTCCTTCTCCCTGATGGTGGTTCTTGTGCTATCAGTTTTCTATAAAGCTTGCTAAGGCTTTGTCTACTGTGAACTAGCCTGCATGGAGATACCTGTTCAGACAGCCATGTCGGGTATCTCTCTGACTTGCAACAACCCTGTTTTCCTTTTTTTTCTTGGACAAATCCTGAAAGAAAAATTGTGTTTCTACAACTTGTAGAAATATGAAAATTTTTTTTCTCCTTAGTTCATTTTCTAACACTTCCAAAGCCCTTTAAAAGACCTTTTAGACTAGTAAGTCCTGTTACACATGGTGTATGTATATTGGGGGAGGGTATACGGCCTGTAATATAACCCTGAATAGTGTCTTTGAAGGTATAATAAATGGTGCTACTACACTGCAAAGTGGTAGTGTGGGATGAATATTGCAAGATTAAAGTGAAATAAGTGATATGAAATGAATGGTGATGTGAAATTACTCACTACAGTCTGGTCAAGTTGGAAGGACTGTTTAGAACTGAAAATTGTTTTCTGTGGTTTGGCCCTGGGTTACTTTATCTTCTGCGATTTGTGCAAAATAGCACTGAAAAGATAGAAGTTTTTAGTTTGAGAATATACTTATCTTCATATTACATCATCTCCCCTTTTCTTAGACTTCTACAGCTCAGTTTTGATGTGGAAAAGTCTGTCATGTGACAAACTACCACTGCATTGCCTGTGCAATGATGGCAAATGGCATGAAAAACATCTACAGTGTGGCACATTGTGCATTTAGGACATGACTTGTTATACGAATAAACGTTTCAAGAGAGACAGTCGCTTCATAATTAGGTGGGTTAACATTGTCACTAAGCTGTAAATACCAGGAAAGGCGTATGGCAAATCCATTGTCTTGGTAACTATACATATACAAGTATTGCTGAAACAAGTTGTAGGCTTTGATGCTGTTTCAAGTTAACAGAGCATCACAGTTTCATTCTAATGGTTAATTTCCTGTGTACTGGTATGTAGGGTAGAGGTGGGCCAAGTGTATTAAGTGTAAGTGTAAAGATGAGAACCTGAAACTACAGAATTAAGAAAACTGCCAGAACTAATTTTCTTTAGCTTTATCCAGCAGCCTTGCCAAGCAGAAAAATGTAATTCCTAGTTCTGTATAATCTGTGGTTTAGGGGAAAAGCATCTGAAATGATTTGTGTTTGTGACAGCAGTCTTGGTGGGGAGGGCAAAGCTGAATTCACTAGTTCAGCCTTCTCTACAGTAGGAAAACAAAAGCTTCTTTCAAGTCTACAGGATGTTGTAAGAGTGCCACCTCCTGGTTCCAGTAGCACTCTCCCCTCCCACCACCAATGGTTCTTTGGAAAGATAGACTGGCTTTCATCCTGCCTCGGGCCTCAGGGCCTGATTGAGAGCCTGCTTAACAGCCTCCCTCCCTCTACACTAGTGCTCTGGTCTAAGGTGGGAATCACGTAAATCCTTCCAGCTTATACAAGAGTCAACGAACAACAAATGTAGATCAAAAAGAAGTCATGGGGTCCTGTCTGTGCTGTAGGTAAAGGAAAAATAAGATTGGCTGGTAAAAAACAAGTGTAGGTAAATACCAGTTCAAGGCTATAGGCTTGTTTCCACAGCCAGGAGGTAGGTCTGATACAGTCTGGAGGGAGAACACTGTGCAGTAGGGCCCTGCTGAGCCAGGGTGAAGGACACATCTGCTCAGGGAAAGCATCCCGAGTGCCAAGAACTTAAGCTGCTTTTGGAAAAAATCTAAGATGATGCGTGCATCATTCCCCCACCCAAGAAAACCAAGGGCTGCAGATGAAAAGGATGCAAGTACTATCTAAGGCAGAGAAGCACAGGCAACAAGATGCCTTAGCTCTCTAGCCTAGAGAAGATTACTTAGCTATAACTCTGACTTAACATATTACACACAAACCCCCCCATCAGCTGCAGTAGAAACTTTATTTTTCAACCCAGGACCAATTAATATGCTGGTAAAGTTACAGAATAATTTAGAATTTCAGCTAGAGGATACAGATTGACTTGGAACAACTGATCCTTAGATTTAGCTCAATCTCATAACAATTTAACACTGCTTGCACTGCTTGGATCCAGACAAGTCATACTTTGCTTTAAAGAGTTAAGCTGCACACTCTTCAGTTCTGGTGGTCTTGGCAAATTTTACAGGGATGAAAGTACTTGGGCAAGCTCAGACTTTTAAAGCCATAAAATAAACATTCTTTCAGCTGTTTGTATCCTGTATCTCCCTCTGCTGAGGAACCCTTATGCAAAGGATAGAGATGCTTCACCAAAAATAAAAATCTTGTAATTCTGATTTAAAGTAGCTCCTCAGAAATGAGGGAAATAGAACTGTATTTTGAGATTAAAGAATGGAGCTGTACTATTCCATCTTGATGCACAAACAGAAAGAATCATATTAATACTTAAATTCTTGCTTCAATATATTATCAAAGCCATTATTCAGATGATTTGAATTATTAGATGGATTTATGCAGAGAAAGGAGCTGCAATCACATGAACTGTATTCATAGTAATCACAAGCCTCATTTGAATCTTGTAGTTAAATTGTTACTGTTTATGCCAAAGGAAGGTTACATATCTGACAAATTCTGCTACTTTTACTTGGTATTACCAATTATTTTCAGTGTGGTGTAAGCTTTTTTTAACATCCATTAGTCAAAAGGCCCTCCAGTTTTGTGTGCTGCTGGCCTCTGAACTACACCAGCTTCATACATTTAGGCAGCAACCAGCAGAAGTGCTGGTGCCACAGCAGGACCAGTGTTGTGTAGCTTAATGCTCAGTGTTAGATACCAATCAGTCTGATCTTCTACCATTTCCAGTGAACCCAAGGATTTCTCTCTTTCCAGGCATCACGCTTCTGTTCCTGATGATGGTGGTTATTCTGCAGCCACATAACATGTTATAACGTGTTCAAATAAAACAAGGTTTACACATATCTGTTCCTTGTGGGAAGCTCAGGGAAATCTTCAGGTAACACAGCATGGATGCGGCAGATAGGGCAGGTACTTGAATGTTGCTTAAGCCATGTTTTAATACACTGCAAGAACAGTAAGATGTTGAGGAAACAAAGTCTGGCAATAAAGAGTTCAGCTTAAGTAAATTAGTAATTAATTGCCACTCATGGGTAATCACTTTTCTAACACGTTCTGTGTTACTGAAATTAGCAGCCAGAGAACTGTTCTCAGATTCTGCCACTGTGCTGATCAATTTACATTGGCACCTGTTCTGCAATAACAAATCAGCACTTAAACAAATAAAGTAATGAGGAAAAGGGAAAGGCAGAAATACCAATTTCTTCTAACACAATCCTGACTTTTTTAATAGGTGAAGTTACATGTACAACTGCTAACTGGTGGCAAACACAGGGTTGTAGTGGTAACCCCCTTCTGTAAGTAAGCTGCAAACAAATCTGTGACTTGACTACCAAACTTATCATCTGAGGAATAAGCTTAAATTCACTCTGATGGATTTTCATTATACTTAAATATCTAAGACTGGAAACTGACACCATAAGACCGTATCTAGAGCAAGTCTTGGTGTACAAAGTATGCAAAAGAAAGTCAGGCATTGTTCTTTAAGCAATGAAAATTAAGAGGGTGGAGGGTTGCTTATAGAAAGTGGAACACTATAAACTGTACAGAGTTTGTAAACATTTGCATGTAAGCAATAAGAACAAAAATCCTTACTTCTCTGTGAAAACAGTGTCCACAATGCAATTCACACGAGTCTCCACTTAGCTCATCATGACATATTGTGCAAGGATCATCACTGGAGACCTATAGATAAGATGTTATTTGAAAGCTAGCACCACTTGAATCAGCAAATTCTAGTAAGTTAATGATGTTACTGATTTTAACCAAGTAGATATTTAAGCTTTTGCACACAAAGAGAACAAGTTTGGTTTTCTTTCCAGCAATACTTTGACTATTTTGTGTCTTATAAGTAGTTTATGGCAATCACTTCACATTTATTGAAAGGGAAGAACTTACTGTGTAGTCTGGTTTATTCCATTTGGATTTAGATACTGCTCCAGTATTTCCCCAGGGCTGGAGCTGTGGCTGAGATGGATTTTTATGGGAGGTGTTTCTTGCCTGGGCTGGGCTGGGCACGGTTTCTTCTACAGGTACTTCCTGGCTCCCTGCTCCAGTCTGTGCTGGCACAGCAGAAGATGTTGACTTCACAGTTCTCCCTGTTGAAGGGGGTGCCTAAACAGGTATTGGAAAAGAATTTGAAATGAGTTTGTATTTTAGAGTTTGACAGCAAGGGAAGCTTTGCGTTCTTTTCTGGACTGTGCTGCAGTTTCCTCTGTCAGAGGAGTACCCTACAGTACTACGCAGAGAAGTACACTACAGTACCTTACTTTGCTGGTCCAGAATGTGTTCTGTCACTCTGCTTAGAATTTCATTAGAGCTCAGACCTGACAATGTGTTCCCATTTCTTCTTTGTACATCTTTTATGAACTTAATAAAGTCTGAACTGAAGGGACAAACAGACAGACAGACAGAATTACTGACTGGCAATGCTGTGGCTGTTTTCAGCATAGTCACAGTACTCAAAGAAGGCTGTAGCTTCCATGTTTGATTCATAGCAGTAGAGCCTCTAAAAGAAACTAACTTCTCAAAGTGCAGCAAGTACCTGATTGCAATACCTCTCAAGAGCTAGGATCTACTTTCATTGTAAAAAGCCCCACACAAAGTAATAACACTACAATTTGTTATTAGTTCTCACTGGAGGAAAAAATCCATGTAAGCCAATACTATAGGTCTATTCCCTTAAGGGGTGTCCCACTGAAGGGCAAGGGAGGGCGGGGAACAGCCAATAATATTGTCCTCCTGAAAGAGAAACAATCTACTGCAAAACCAATTCTCTTTGTACTGCCACCACTGGATGTAAAAACTTCTGTTGCTCAGCAGAGCATCACGCTCATTAAAGCAAATACCTGCTATAGGTTGGGAATATACTCTGTAGATGCAAAATAATATTTTCAAATGCTTTTGGAAGTCCAGAAGGCCGCGGTTGTACAGCTGAAGCACTTTGGTGGGTCTGCTTTAGCTGGACGTTCTGAGTATTACTTCCTGAAATCCCTGATGGGCAAGCTGCTGAACCTTCATTAGAATATGATCCTTCCAGAGGTTTGGAGCGTGTTTTCACCGACCTGTCACTTGCAGAACAAGCCATAGAACCTGCAAATGCTGGCTTAACTCCAGCCTGTGTCTTAAATGAAGCGTGTGTTGGGCCTTGATCTTCAGAACTTGAAAATGCAGGAAGTAAATGAGGACGTGCAGGTGCAAAGGAATACACGACAATGGCTGGATCACTGACTGGAGGTCCCCCTTGTTTTGTCTTAGGAAATAAGCAGATTTCACAGGAAAAATAGTGATTAAAATAAATTAAGCAAGACTTGAGCATTTTCAACATGAACTATGATACATTTGGTCATGCCAGACAAACTGGAAAGCCACATCAATTTATCTTAACTTGCTTTACCCAGGTAAAAATACTGTGCAAAAGGTGCCGGTTAATCGGTGCTACATACAGACAACCTGCCAGAAACGGGATTAAATAGGACAGCACGTGTGCAACCTGTTCATTTAACCTACTCTTCCTTAGCTGAAGAATGCATGGCCGTCGGACAGCTGCAAGCTGTACACAAGTACAGCCTGAAGGTGGTAGAAACAGAACTGCTTCTAATGACTGCCATCGATTTGAAAACAGAAAATTTACTGCTTTTAACAGACTATGTCATCTATATATAATCCACTGTCTTTTTTTTTAAACAGAAACACATGTCAGCTATAGTAATCATCTTGAAAAACTTGGAGCTTACATGATCCAGGAAGACTTTGTTTTGCCCTAACAACCCTCTTCCATAAATGGAATGAACTCCTTAAAATAAATTGGGAGTGCGACCCCATGACTGGTATTTGTTTCAGAACCTGAGTGCTTTAAGGAGGTGGTTTTCTAACCTGCAGAACTAAAATTCTACATTTCTTCATAGTCAAACCTGCTGGCTCTTGTTCTATGTTCTTCAGTTTACCACCTTTCTGAAGAAGTATTTTCTCTGTAAGGTCTTTAATTAGGGAGGAAAAAAAAAACCAAACAAACAGGGAGAAAAAGGGTTTTCATCAAGTGTTTCATTTGGACTTGGTATTTGCCTATCAAAGTCCTTTCAAAACTGAAGGGATTGTAGATTTCTCCTCTAAAAGGTTGCTCCTTTATTACTGCAGTAAAAACAGATACCAAATGAAGAACAAAAGGCTCAGAAGTCACTCTTACCCAACCTGTAAATTGATGGTAACCTAAGGATGATAACTAAATTGTCGAAGTAGTCCTAAGAGCTCTGTGCAATAAACAGAAAGGAGATACCTAGAAATAAGTGGGTAAAATAGGTGTGCAGAAGTGCATAACTGAAACTATTACTTGTTCAAGTCCACAAAAACTTTAGTAACACTCACAAATACACGGTATTGGAACAGAGTCTTGGTTCTAAATTATATATATGGGAAAGAAAAAGACAACAAAACGAACAATTCCAAAAGAGAAAAAAATACTTTCTGCATAGAATATATACAAAAAAGTAGTTATGTGACATCTTCAGTGAATTCAAGCATTTCATATGCACACGTGCTATGAATGCATCTTATTTATCGAGTTGATTATCTCCCCTGTTTTGAGAGATGACTGAGCCCTTCTTCCTTACTTCCAACTGCCCTAGTCCCATGGTATCCAAATGCTACTTGTCTTCAGGACTGGGCATCAGTCCTGTGCCCTGGTTTCAGTTTTGCCATCAGTGAACGGCAGCACGCGAGCTGTTTGCAGCCCTGCTGCAGCCACCACCACACCGATGAACAACAGTTCAGGGAGTAGTGACTCCCACCAACTTCATCCTTGCACCAGGAACAATTGCAGGGGTCAGAGGTAACTGACAATTTGAGCAAAGCATGTGTAGAACTGTTGGCCTGTGAGAAAATGTTCTTAAATAGTATTTAACTGGGATGGAGCTGGATTTCCATAAATGGCTATACTCTAGTTCATAACATGGGGAAAGTTGATTTTGGTATTTGTAATCAGTTACACGTGTTGGTGTAATGGGACCTTTCTCCCGCTGGATTTTGGTGCTACAGGAAACTGACAATATGCAAAAGCATTAGTCCCAGTCCAGACTGAATGCGAAGCATTTTAAAATTAACTTTAAAACAGGTTAAGCTCTAAGGATTCAGGAATATGCTTCTCACTTATCATGCTCATCTGCAGTTACTTTTTCCTTTTCACCTCAACATATGGAGAGCCAGATTACTTTGTATTTAAGGCTATATATTCGAGTTTCTATGTCCATGTCCTATGCCAGATAGCCATGCCGATGCAAACCTGAAGAACTTCTTAACAAAACTGCTATCAAATTTAAGACACATACGAAGATACTGGGAGGAGAAGGAAGATCCACAGGTTCCATTTTAGTGAGGCAGTTCCGTACACCATTTTTCACCATGTGAATTTTTTCTTCATAGTCAGCCTGCAGAAGGAAAACAAACCATTCTCCACATCAGCATTAACCAAAGCTTGCCTTTTTGTTATTTAAAATGGCAGGAACACAGCTACTGTTTTGTGAAAGACGGAAGTTACCCGGCCTTTCCAACAGGGACATAAGGCTACCATCTGCTAGAGTGACCTAAACCTCAAAGTACTTGTGTTGATGCTTGAAAGACTTCGGGAAACCCTTTTTGGTTGTTTAAACTAAGCCTAGACATCTTACACCTTGACTTTTCAGTTTTCTGTTGCTTTTCAAGAAGTTGCAGAGATTTCTAAAGTTTGAAAAACACAACAAAACTAAGAGACTACATTCATTAGTGTGGAATCCCATTCTGAAGCGAATGTGTAAAGGACAGATTTTTGCCTTTATAAAACCAAAGATATTCACTGTGTCTTTCTTCTGTAATTAAAAACATGCAGTTCAGTATTTGGAGGACAAGCTACTGGTGTTTTAAAAAAGGAATTGCAAAATTATTTAAGATATTGCTCCTGTTTTAATTTCCAAAGTTCAACTTAGAGCTTGCTATGAGAAATTAAGGCTTACCTCTACTTTTTTCAGTTGTTCCTCTACATTTGAAATAAATATTTCCCAGGAATCAATCTGTGGCTTCAACTTAGGTGCTGCTGAAGCTGAGCTGCTGAAGCATTCAAGATTTTCAGTTAAACTCCCATGTTCCCATTACTTTTGTTTTAGTACAGCAGTTCCTTCCCCACCAACTAAATCACAGTAAAGACTTAAAATTGCTTGAAGTGAGAATCAGTTAAATCCCGGGATTCTATCCAATCTTAGAAGTAGACTCCTCAAATAGAAGTTAATATTTTGTGGCAACATAAGGATAGGGAAAGGAAACA
The DNA here is from genome assembly GCA_013399075.1 of Chloroceryle aenea. NCBI lineage: Eukaryota > Metazoa > Chordata > Aves > Coraciiformes > Cerylidae > Chloroceryle > Chloroceryle aenea. The sequence continues at coordinate 212,623 of VWZY01011437.1, read as the reverse complement.
TGGCTTCAGTTTTTAAAAAGGTAACACCGAGGGCTAAATTAGTTCCTTGTAAGGAAGAACAAACCATTTTTTTCCTGCCCAACAGTTTTGTCTGTGATCCTTTACTATTTACATCCCAGACCCTTCCCAGTGGTACTGTGCAGGAATAACTGGAATGTTCCCGGTAGCCTGATCTTCTCCAAAGAAGATGACTTACTGTGCAAGTATCACACATCTTGGTAATTCAATGAGAGATGCATTTAACTGTTATGTTTCTACACACCTTTCGGTCTAGCTTCCCTTTGTGAGCAAAACTGACTTGTCCAGTTAAGTAATCATGATTAACATTCAGTAGTTACTTGTATTTATTGACTGGCAATCCTGAAATTTCTGGTTTGAACTCTCCATACCTGCTGAATGACTTCAGAATCTTGAGGTTTGCTTCTGCGTTGGCAGCTATACCATTTAGCTTGCACACCTCAGCTTCCTTCCAGTTTTTGAGTACTGATACCTGTAAAAAACCATAACTGTGTAAAAAAAGGTGCAGTAAGTGCACTGCTACAGTCCAATGAATAAAACCACAAAACAGATTCTAATAAGCATCTGAAACAGTACTTTGGTGACACAGAGAACAACATGCACACGCATAGATCCTCTGCTGAAGAATTTCAAGTGGACTTAACAGCCCTGGCAGGCCTTTGGCAGGATAAAAAGGCTACATTCACTTCAACTGATAGTAGAAAGCTTCCATAAATGTTATGTTTGCAACTTATCCTATATAGATGTAAAATACACATACAGACAAAGTGATTAAGGCAGTCTTAAAACACTTCATGGTTAAAGACTAAGGTGGACCAACAATCAAATCTTTGAACAAAAGTCCTGCTGCACATAAGACGACAGCTTTGTGGATGTAGCGCTTAGGGACGGGGCTTAGTGGTGACCTGGCAGTGCTGGGTTAATGGCTGGATTTGATCTTAATGGTCTCTTCCAATCAAAACAATCCTGATTCTATTCTGCAATTTCAGCCCTTCTTAAGAAGGAATTGCTCATGATATTCAAAGTATTTGCAGTATGACAAATACTGTATTAGAAAAAAATCATTTTGTTTTTTATCTTCCAGTGAAACATGCATGGCAGTTGTTGCATTCTGATTCTACTTGATAAAGAAGTAGCTATGCATTCCCTAACCATTAATAAATTCCTTGTTAAAATTAATTTTGTTCCTGTGGACAGTTCTTACTAATGGAATCTATTCATAACAAAGATGAGCATTAACAAAGACGAGCATTAAACTCAATTACCAGTTGAATTTTGTTTGGGGCAATACTATATACTCCAAATTCAGTGCATTTCTAGTACTAGTCTAATAATAATGTGCCTTGATGATCTGTAAAGTTTTGTAGGATAAGATCATGAACCGCACTTGTCATTATTTGATTAAGGATTTTGCTACACACTCATGGAAATTCAAGAGGTAAATGGTTGGGTAAGACTTCACTGGTCATCTTCCCGACCTACAACAAGCCCAAAATAAAACATTTTTTGCTTGTGCTTGGATCAAGATTTTTTGTTTGTACCTCTGCTTTAACAGCTCTGTTCACACACTCTTGGCAGTCATCTTCACTCTTTTTTATAAGCTCTTCCAATTTTACTTTCTCATTAGCAAATTTATTACTGTGAAATAAAAAGAAGTTAAATATTTGAGTAGCTTTACAACAGAGCAGTATATAAAATTTACAGCATTTTAGAGGCTGTCTACAGCTATTCTCTCCTCTTCTCCATTTACACTGTACACCTTCTGCCTTCCAGTAGAGTATCACGCTCACAGAGCCACGCCACTGGCTCCAGAGACACGACCTTGGGATTTCTTAACCACATTTCACTGTGAACCTAAAAACCTTATAGGAGCTTGACTGCTGCAGTCATGTAACGATTACTGTTCCGAGTCTGATCACATATATAAAGAATCCATATAATAAATGAAACCTTAACTTTATCCCATGTGCAAAGGAGTAACTTTCAGAAAATGTTTAGATAACCTTATGGACATTTAGGACTAAAAGGTTATCAAGATCCAAAGCTATATAGAGCAGTTCAGTATGTACACCCAACTTCTAACGAACGTGTTCTAAAACACAATGCATGCAATCAAAAGAAACCCATGAGAATATGTTGAAAAGACAGAGTTTTATTACCCTATTTTTTTTTTAAATTACTTATGTTAAGTAAAACTAAACTAACTTAGAGTAAGAGATATAAAGTGCTTATTTTTTCTAAGCCTTTCCCCAGAGTGAAGCTGACAACTCCAATAATGACACATCAGCAGAAAAATGTAAAAGTCTTGTACCTTTCAGCAATATTTACCTGGTCTCAAGATATGTATTTAAATATACGTTATACTGCTTTTCCTTCTCATCAATGGTCTTCAAATACCTAGAGCAATCAAGCATACATTAAGGTTATTCTGAAAAATGTTCATCCTAACGTGTTCCTCTATAACCCCAGTGACAACCTCTATGGTTTATAAACTGTTTAATACCATAAGTGCATTTAAATGTATTCCTAATCAAGCAATAACTAGTATTAAAGCAGGCTGAAGATTTTTCAAGAGAGATTTGGCCCACACTACAGATAATACAACAACATTCAAGGACATGTCTTCTCAGGCCTGTAAATTGAGAAAGAACATTACAAAGACAGTTGGAATTAGCAATACTTTTCTAGCAGATTGAGAAGGCCATTTCATCAGTTATCTAGAAGCTATTTTAAATGTTTACCTGTAGCTTAAAAAAAATAACAAAATATGAAAGCAGACATCTACATATTTCAGACTATTACTGTGATAAAGCATCTAGCTGCTGGCACAGCCAATGATTAGGTTACTTAGAGATTTCCAAAGTCTTTAGAATGTTTCAGGAAAAGCTACTGATAATAATTCATCAAATGGCACACTGTTTATTTTTCTGCGGTCTTGTGAATGCTTGTCAGCTACGGTAGAGGTTGAGTGAAGTTGCTTCTTACTCTTCCACAGCCAGGAGAGCTCACTGGCCAGGGGAACTGCTGGGTTTGCAACACACAGGGTCATGATGGAATTCATACATTGATTTCATTGATTTAAGTTCCACGGAAAGCTGTGCAGACTTCTCTTTTAGGTTGGAGACAAAGTAAAAAGCCCCTATGATAGATACATGCAGTTGTATGTTCTGGTAGTTTTTCTTTACGAAATGAGTGACAGGATTAGAAAACAAGGAAACACACATCCTTGGATGACCCTCAAGATAGGCTATGTGGCAGAAAAGACAAACTCTAACAGATGGAGACCGGAGTTTGGTTGGGTTGACTGTCCAATAGAAGGAGGAAAAATGAAAATTTAAAGCTAATTATAATGCAGTAGAGGAGCATGCTGAGAAAACGACAGTAAGGCACGAAGGAGAGAAGTGAAAAAGCAGTGCAGCTCTGAAGGATTCTGGAAAACATGGGAAGATCTCAAGCAGTGAAGGAGTAGTATTTGCTAATCAGGTTAAATAATGTTGCATGTAGAGCCTACGAAATTCAGTTCCTGGATCAGAGCTGCTGTTAATGCATTGCAGAATGACATAAACAGGGTAACAAGTTTGAGTGTTCACTCTGCATACATCACGGAATCAGCAGATATTGAAACTTATCATAGTCTATCAGAAGCAACTGTTCTTACTGCTGCTTTGAAAAACAAAACAAAACAAAACCAAACCAACCAAGCAAAGGGAAAGTAACGTAAATCTGTATTTAAAATTAGTACCTATCATTGGTGTCTGCATGCTTTTTAGCTGTGTTCCTTAGCGCTTTTAAGTTCTCCTGATTTTCTTTTTTCTCTTGTTGCCATTTTTTCACCTGTATTTCTAAGTCTTGATGAAACCAATGCAGCTCATTCTTTGATACCTAAAAGCAGACAATAAGAAGACATTTCTTCTGAAAAAACTATTTTATTCAAATGCAAGTTAGAGCAGATTGCTGACACTGTTGAGCAAAAGCTATGCCTGTGAAAATTACAGTAAAAGCGTGTTACTAGTGCTTAATTTACTCTTGGTTTGGGCATTTAGTGTGGGCAACATACTCAAATACTTTTCCACAGCAATTTGCACTCATTTACATAGCTTCAGAATACTTGCAGTCCTGTTTTGCAGACAGCTAAAAGAAGAAATTCAATTCCACAGTGTCACATACACATACAAACCGAAATCCACCTCAAAATCAGTACTGTTTTATCAGTACTAACAACTGGGAAGTTACAGTTCGTAACACAGCAAGGCAACAGTGAATCCTGTGGCTGCCAGAACTTCTTAAAAAGAGGTAAGTACCATCAACACAACATTGGGAATGATAAAAAAAAACAAACAACAAAATTTAAGGAACTGCCTACAATTCCCACGGACAAGTTCATCCACCCTGCAGAGAGACATGTTTTTAGCTTAAAATGTTGGGGTTTTTTGGGTTTGGTTTTTTTTTGAGCTCACATTTTTACCCACAGTTCATACTGAAAGACCAAATGCAAGACGCCATCATCCCTTACATGGAAGTTTACCGGTCTACTCGCAGTCAATGGCAAAGCTAGAACTCAGGAGCTCCCAAGCTGCAGCACATGAGTTTATTCCAACACACTATTGAAAAGAAAAAAAAAAACCAAACCCCCAAAAAACTATGACTGAATAAACAGTCTCCATCCTGCTAAAGCTGAGAGCGCGTATGGGGAGAGATGGCATTGGTTTCACCTGAATTATGTTTTCTTTTAAATGGAGGAATTCCCTTTTTGTGTAGGCAAATGGGTGACCTGTAGCATCTACAGCTTTAACTATAAAATTAATCCAGTCAAAGTGGTAACAGGCTGATCATGTTGTTTGGGGACTACTCCTCTTACTCCCAGACATTTTCAAGGCAATAAAGCCTGTTAGCAAACCTAACAAATCAAGATGAAAGGAGGAGTCAGCAGTGTAGTGCTGTTTTGGTCTTGGGTTGAACCAAAACCAACATCTACCCACTAGATGAAGCAACCAATAGATATCTTACATGCTTAAGTGTGTTTGAAGGAAGATGACACGCAAACACTGTGAGGTTTGCAGAGTTGGACTACACAGAAACAAGGACTACCAGACAAGTTTCAAAAATACTGATGATCAATTACAATCAATCTTGTGAGCCACTGCAGCTTGTCTTGGTATGACATGAATAAAAAAAGCAAAACACATTACCTCAGTCTCTTCAACGCTTTTCTTTAGGAGCTCTTTTAAAGCACTGGTCTCCTCCGAGCTTCGGCTTTGTAGCTGTTCATGTTTTTCCTGTGCTTCTTTAAGTTGTTCTTTTAATACCTGATGCTCTTTTTCCATACGTAGAATATCTCCCTAAAAATAATAAATCAGTTACAAAACCCAAATGTAATCTCTGTTACCACAGGGCAGCAAGCATTCCTGACTTCCAAAAGGAACAGTCTGCTGTCAGGTTGAGATTCATAAACTTGTGTGCACTCGGGGTGGGGTTTGTTGGTTGATTGGTTTGAGGGTGAGGATGGTGTTTAAGAGAAAGTTGGCTAACAGTTCAAATCCAGTTCAGGAAATGAACACTGATGTTTGACTGTGGATGGAGTATGACCAGTCCAAAGGCTGCTATATGCCCAAATGGAGTATGCAAATCAAACTTCAAGATTTTTTGAGTACTGAATTTCCCTAAAATATACTCCATCATCTGAATAGCTCCAGAACAAATTTCTGAAACTTTCCTGTGGGCCTATGTGAAGTTTCCAAGAACATCATCACAGAATACAGCCCAACGTGAAGGGGGAGGTGGGGGGACACTCACCCTCCCCGCCAAAAGCCAAGTCACAAACAACGCACACCCCAAAATAAAAAATATCTGTTGAAACATTGGACCTTCAGAGAATGTTCATCCTTTCACTAGGAAATTTTGGGGCATTTCCTTAATGTTCTTTGTGAGAAATATAAACAAATATGCATGTAACTTACTTGTTGCACTTCAAACGGATGAAAAGGCAAGGTATTAGTTTCTCTATCAGCTACTTCACGATTTACCTAAGAGACAAAAAATTGTTAGTCAATTAAAAAGCTTTCCAACTTACACATGCAACTAGGAGGTCAGTTCTGTTCTGGAGCTCTTCAACCTAATCTACAATTTTACAAGTCCAGCTAAATTGGAAAAGCACTTTTTTTGCCATGATCTCTCCCTAATTTAATTGACCATGAAGCACTAAGATGGCGAGCAGTACTCTGGTCTTTAAACGCAGCTGTGCCTCTATGTCTGAAAACATAAGACTTGCAAAAACAGTGTGACAGCTCACTGAGCTGTTCTGTGGCTCCTCCTAAACTCAGTATCTACTATATAAGTGCCTCTACTTCGAAGGGACTAGACTCAAGGACCTTCAGAGTCCCTGCTCCTTTTCCTCTAATGCCAAACCATCAAGGCCTTACTGTCAGAACTGAAGTTTGAAATCTTACCATGCGGCATAGTAAAGATCCAGTTTATGTTACTGCTCTAACTGGGTATTAAAAATCATAGTCAGGTAATGTTAAATGCCTTTCTCAACCTCACTGTTGCAAACAGAAACATATCTGTTGCTTAGTGACCTTTTCATCTCTTCTAACCAGAAATCACTAAATTGAGAACTGTTGCCTCTTCTGTTACCTCTTCATTGCACATGTTCAAGAACCAAACAGAAATCCCATTTTAAAAGCCCAGTCAGCTAAGTATCAAAGTTCATCTGCCAAGTCTGATGGAAAACTAACTTTCAGCAGCTGTTCAGGGAAGATATAAAGTGAAAAAGTGTTCTGTATACAAAACAAGCTTGAAAAAAACACGTTCCTAGTTTAGAAAGAAGTAATAAAAAGACAACTACTTATCTTACAGCTATAAAAGGCTATTTCTCCCTGAAGGACAAGGAGCAAAGCAGATGAGCAACTCCTCCCCAGCAGTCCCTCTAGTGTGTTGCATGGCTGTGTGAAACTGCCACATCCCTAACTGCGAAAACCTGGCACCTTAGTCCAAACTGTTTCTGTGACACATGTGGATGTGACCACTGTCTCCCTCTGTTACTTGAAGTGTATTCTCACTAGTGGTGTACGGTGATCTAACTCTAAGATCACTAACAGTGATCTTATCTAACTCTAAGAGGTGAATGCTTAAGCCCCTCTTCATTTCAGCTGCATGCTCTGCCCCTTTCCAGGTGGTCAGTAATGCTTGCTCTGCCTGTAGGACATAACTCGCAGGTTTTTTTACTTCAGAAGGGAAAGGTGAGAGAAATGTTGCCCCCTGAACTCACCCTACAGCTGGGCCACCACTGTAAGGCCAAGGGAAGCAGCAGACACCAATTGTTAGAAGGTACAAATTATCTAAATCCTCAAATATTGTGAAAGTTAAAACTGAAAGTCAAAACTGAACAAACTACAAAAAGAAAAATGATGACACAAAAGGACTTTCCTTAACTTCTAAAGAAAACTTTAAATTAAGGTGTACCAGTTTCCTCCTTTCATCCTGGGTCAAAAGATCTGCAAAAATTTCTGGCTGAACAAAATACAGTGACTATGTCTTTTAGAGAGAGTTACAAATGGAAAAACCAGGAACAGTTGTAGAAAGTGTCAGCAATTTAAACTGCAAGTTTGAAAGAAGTTTCCAGTCTGACAAACACCTCAGTATCTTCCAATTTGTGGCATTTTTTTGGGGAGATAAGTACTAAAGAATGCTAAACACTGCTTTTAAGATCCCCTACATTTAGGTAGCTGGAAGTATTACTTGAGTATTTGCTCTTGAAACTCTATACAAAGTTTGACTCTTTGGAAAGTTAGACAGAAATAGTTCAAAAAGAAGCTGCACTTTCCAGTGCTCAACACTGTCATTTATCACTTTAAAGCTCTCAAGCAACTGTTCTATTTTAATTTCTTACCTGAACAGCCATCATCCTTGTATGAGGATTGATTTTCATTGGAGGTAAACCTCTACTTCCCTTTTTCGTCTTAATAGCTTGTATACCATGTTTGGCTTCATAGGTACTATTTGCAATAGCAAAACTGTCCTCATAAACTGTGTTAGCAGAGTTCTCCAGCTGGCACTCAGGGTTTCCATGTCTTTGTATTTCAGTTGGTATAAAATTGCTGGGGATGCATTTTCTGTCTGAAATTGATGACTCGTCATTATCCTGATGAGCTACATGATCCGCATAACTATGCTGCTCAGCATCATTTGACAGGAGAGCCATTTGTGAAGGCACTGGCAATACTCTTTTATATTGATAACCCCAAGAAATCTGAGGCAAAAAAATACCAGGATTTTCAGAACCGAAGCACTCCAGTGAAATGTCTGAAAATGACGTCTTATTTTCTATGGCATTAACACCCCGACTACGCAAAGAACACACTGCGTTACATGACGAAGGAAAAGACCAAGACAAATACTGTGGAGCACTTAACAGTGCTACTGTTGAGCCAGGACATGTTGATATATAATGGTTCTCAGGATAAGACCGTGGTTTGAATTCTTTAGCGGCTGGATTTAACTGTAGCTTGTTTTGGGAAGAATTTTCTTGCACATCACAGACTTTATAATTTTCTTCTTCATTACCTCCCATTTGAAAGAAATAACTTCAAAAAGAAAAAAAGAGCTCATTAATAATCAAAGCTTTTTCATGTATTTCTAAAATAATATTTCACACATTATATTTTCATAATAATACTTAAAAGCACAGAACCTCTTAGAACTATTGAAGAACAATCATTTGGAATAACAGTGTTCTTGCCAAGCATGACATTTGTGTGCAATACTCTTGTTTGTCCACATCTTATTAAAACATGCAACTATTTCAAATCCTGAGAAGCTACCTTTATGTACATACCTACATATTCCAGACCTCCAGGACTAAAGTTCTGAACTTAACACAATATGTTATAAAAATTGTGAAGTATTATTCAACCCTTTAAATGGCTAAGCACAGAAGTGTATACATACTCATGTAAGCTCTCAAAGGTTCGGTCCAAATTCTTATCCAAAAGCCTTTGATTATTTGAACTATCACAGAGAGTTTCAAATTCCTCTACTTGCTCCCGAAGATGTTCTGGGATTACAAATGGTTCATCCGAATTTGTAAAATCTCTATAGCATTTAAAAAAAAAATAATCTAAGAAATAGTGTATATGAAAAATAATTACTATATCTGAAAATTAAAAATTATACTTTTACCACATACTGAAAACAGTAAATATGTAACACTACAAATATACCCCAATAGCAAATATTTTTCTAACAGGCAGAATAAACACTATCACCAAAATCCTTAACTGCTAAACTTATTAACTGTCCTGCAACTAGCTAATACTATGACCCTGCTCTTGCTAGAAGCTTTCACATCTACAAGCAAGAGCAAAAAAACCTGGCTCAGAATACAAAAGTTTACTCTCGAGTAACACAAAAATTCTGCAATGCACTGCAGATTACCTCAATTCAACTTCATGACCTGCTTGATATGGTACGGATGTCAAAGTTCAGTTGTGATTGATGGGATTATGTACAACTTTATCAACAGATTTCTTGCTACATTAGAACAGGACACAAAACAAGTAAGATCTGACTTAAAAGGCTAACTTTTGACCTAGAAGACATATATAGGGCTGCAATATTGCAACCATTTGGTTATCTCCTACATCATTAAGATATTTAAAAATGTAATACCCTTGTTAGAGCTGTCCTGGAAGCAGAGAAGTAATGGCTCTATACAAGCTTGTATTCAAGACACTTGGATCTTAACCCAGACTTGGTCTTTCTAAGACACTGTCTTCTCTGGTACATGCTTTCCGGTACACTTTGGAATTTGGGCAATAAAAGCAGAGATACTTGTTGGTACTTACAAAAAAGTGTTTTCTTCTACAAATGTCTTTTCTTCTCGTGGTGCTGTACTGACTCCACTTGATAATACTAAAATAGACTAATTAAAAACAGATCTTTTAATTTTAAAAAAGTATATGCAAAATGATCCACTGTAAAGTCTTAACTTATTTACACTGAACCTTGTTCTGTAACTTTATTCTGTTCAGAGGCTGCCATATAAACTGCAAAAATACAGTCCTAGGTCATAGCCAGAAAGTTCTTTATTTGAAATTGTTAATTTCTTCTTCAGAACTTATTTTAGAAAAAGGATATTCAGCCCAATCTCCCTCTTTTTTTTTTTTTTTAACCAATTTCATCAAAATCCTAGACATGCCTGATTTTTCTTTGGCTTTGGGTTAAAAACCAAACAACACTACAGCTTTACTTTGTTAAGACTTTTGAGTAACTCCTTTTGACTGGGCTGCACTTTAACTGATGTTCTAGAACTCTCTTCCTTTACATCTGAAAGCCTTCAAGCTTTAATCATTTTACTACAAGTCTGAGTTAAACCTAGTTCCACATAGTGTTAATATGGTACCTGCTACTCTTAAGTTCACCATAACAAATGTTTTAGTTGTTTTTTATATTTTATTATTTAATAACTTTAGAAATACACAGACTTGTATAAATACATTTAAGATGGGAAAAGAAAAACAAGGCTCATGAGAACAGGAAAAAAATCTTAAGGTCAGTTCCAAAATTCTAGTAGAATTATAGAAAGGTGGAGGCATGGCAGAATCAAAAGACTGTATGTGAAGCTGTCAATAAAGCAAAATCCTATAAAAGCAGGACAAAAGACAGCATAAGTTTCAGGTGGAGTATTATTCCCAGCAAAATCTATAAAATACAGAAAAACTAATGAAGTTTTTCTGAGCAGTAAACGGATCACTTGCATCTTTAGTCACTGATACACCCGTAACATTTTTCAGAAAAAGACAGTAAAAAGATAAAATTTCAGATCTATTTCATGAGGTGTAAGGACACATTTTTCTTTCTCAAAATGACTGGTAAACAACCTTCCCCAAATTTGGTATTTGTCAGTGCAAAACAAAACAGAGCATAAAGTATTAATTACATAGTGCAGTGTACTGTATTCACATTTTCCCATACAGCAAATTAAGATCAAAACCATAATTTACAATTAAGACAGTGGATAGACTGAAGGTCTTCGTATCCAGTCAGATCCAAAGTTATTCGTAAATAATTTTTTTTCCAAGTTTAGAAATACCTTGACAAATTCATGTTGTAACAAAACAGAATTGTATTAACTGAGCCTTAACAGCATTATTCTACTTCAGGAGAAATTTCTTAAAGAATGTGTCTCCACAAGGCATTTAGGAAAACTGCCTCTACACATCTGAACACTAGGAACTCTCAAAAATGTATTTGCACTAAGCAGCTAAAAAGTAACTGACCTTTGATTCTCTTGCATTCTTCTTCCTGGTTTTATTTTTAACTTTGATACCATTAGCCTGAAACAGAAAGAAATAGTTACCGTTTTGTTTGTTTGGGTTTTTCTTATTATAATAATATTGTTATGCATTTCCAAAACCAGTAAGTAAATTTTAAAGTTTCATATTATAATTCTTTTTCTGATTTACAAGGTGGAGTATGTAATCTTCTCCCTCTCTTCTCCATCCCTGGGTGGAAAACACAAACAGAAACGGAGCTTTCCAAGACTTTATCCACTTTGTTCCTTGTCATAATTTTCCTCTTTAGAAGAACAGTAACTTTTAGAAACAGAATTTTCTCCTATTTCTGTATTTCAGATGCTCACTCATTATTATAGTTGACACTGCATATTTAAGGAGCTGTGACATCCCATGCAACACAGTTTCGTGTTGGGAACAGAACTGTCAAATGTTCTGGTCACTTGATTTTTCTAAGATTTACAAAGATGAAAGAACTAAAGCACATCTTCATTTTTTAATAGGACTGTGAAAGAAGAAGCTGTTTTATTGTAACAACTTTTATTTCATTATTGGATTTCCAATTGATGAAAAAGCAAAGAATTTCACATTTTATTAAGATGCATATTAATTATTTAACACTAAAGATTTATTCTGTATCAAAGTACATCCTGATTTTGTACAGATAAACTTATCTGCAGGCTAGAATAATTTTAAATGAGAACCTCAGAGCCATAATTAACCAAAATACATAATATAGTTCTGCCAATTACAATGGATTTTAATTGCAATACTAATCAAAAAGTGATTCACAATGATTTACATTTCAAGATTTATGGGTTGAATCTGAGAAGCATCTAGAAATTGTAATGAACAAATGCAAAATATGTCTAAGTTCAAATTTACTTTTCTTATTAACAGAACGTCAAATTCCTAGCTTTACAACCTAATGACATCTGAAGGCAATGCTGGGTTACACTACCCTCCCCTTTGTTGCTTTGGATATACAATATGTGTCCAAAATTATACAGATTCAAGCTAAGTACACTCAAGGTACCTCAAGCACGCTAAACACGCTTCAAATTCAGTTGTTGTTGGCAAATATCAGGAAGTCTTTCTATTTGTAAATCGGGCACTCTTCTTTTTTTTTAAATAAAAAGATTAAAAATTCCCCAATGATCCTTTAAGAGATTTAAAGTCAACACCAAAATGCTGTTATCAAGTAATATGTAAATGCTAGTGCCATACACCTTGCTTGCCTTAATTTCCCTCTCCAAAGGGGGTGGGTGAGCACACCAGTCCTCAGCCACTTCCATTCCACCTTCCTCTTATGCATCCTTGAACACTTATAATCTAAAAGCTATCTTGTTGGTTTGTGCTTTAACTAAAGAGAAAACCAAACAACTATTTTGCTAACAGAAGTTTTAGGAAAAATAGTATGCAGTCTTCAAATGCTTTAAAAAAAGGAACAGGGGATGGGGGAGGGAAGTGTGGAGATAAAACAAAAGTGTAAATCTCTCATCAGGTCTGAAGGATGACAATGTAAAATAAACCAAGAGACACACTTCCCTCTTCATTTTACACATTTTTACAACATCAAACACATTCTCTTTTCTGATCTTATACCAAATACACAGTTAATTCACTTACCGGTATATTTTCATTTCGCCGCTTCTTTAATATAATGGTAGGGTCATCTGTTGAAGTAACAACAAAGGCACATTTGTAAACAGAAACAATAATATTTTATGTAACGTAATTGTGAGCTATGAAATTCTAGTAATAATCAATATAGCCCTTTAACCAATACTACCAAAGCATTTCAAGGACTGCAGCTGCAGAACCTTTCTGCTTAAACAGCAAGGTAAATATTTATTTTGGTTGGACATCAGATGTCACACAATCACACATAAAGGTGAACTTGTATGCTGGTTGTGGTACACAAAACAAAAGAGCAGAATGTAACCTAAAAAAGGGTGGCTTAACTTTTCAGACCATATTGCCTTTTAAGCACTCAACACAGAAGATCCCATATAATAAGGCAGATGTAGTTGTTTGCTAAGGTTTCAGACTTTCACACAACCCATCAAATGTTGTACAAAACCAGACAAATACAATGCTTGTAAGAATGATGACCTTTGACGTACTTACCCATTTTATCAAAGAATTCATCTAATGCTTGATGAAGAAATGGAAATTTTTCTCTGTTGTCTTCTAACAACCATATAAAACAACGGTTTTTCTCTAGGGGTGGCTTTAAAAAATAATCAATGTCTTCAGAACTAGTTGTCACATAGTCATATTTACTACCATACTTTTCATTCCAGCACGTGATTAAAATAGAAATGTCAATCTCTTTTAAAAATTGTCCATATTGAAGAAGAAAGTTCTCTGTAGCTGTCAGACCTAAAAGAGATTTTAAAAAAATCCCAATGTTTCATTCCATCCAGAGATTTTTAGTGCTTACTGTGGGATACTCCTCTTCAAAGAGGAAGTTTATTCTAGAAATTAAATATACAATAGGCTAAACCACATGTTAAAGCTTTACTATCTTGAAAATGCAAACAAAAATAATACATGGCAGTTATATACATTTTATTCTTAGTCAACATCAATTTATTATTTGTATAATAGAACTATATAAATTCCTTAAAGGAGATGGATGCAACATAAGAGAATTAAAACCCAAAAACTCATCCAATGTTTTGACACCTTATATCCATTTTACCTGCTAAACCAAACTTGCCCCTAAATTCAATAGAACCTACACAGCAAGGCAACACTACCAAAGAGCACCAAGTTCAATTAATTTCAAGTTATACAGTCAGCTAAACTTTATGACAAAAACCCCACCATGATTTACTTTCCTGAAACAAATTATTTATACAGATATTATCACTAAAGTCTCTTCTGGAATTTAAAGACATTAAGAAGTAAATCTCTTCAATTTTTTCTTTCCTACACAAGACAAAGCCTTGCCCACATTAGAATGCTTTACTCGCTGGGACAAGAGAGTTGTTCCTATGTTACTGGTGGTCACACTTTCTTCTCTAAGAATCCTGGCTAAAGATCAAGTAAACAAAAAAGGGGAAAACCTCACCATTTAAAGTTAAGAAAGAAGGACTGGAAAACAGAGAGGTAATCTTTTAATCTGTAAACTGAACAATTATGACAGAGTAAGGTCGTCTACGTAAGCATATAACCTACCCAGGTTGTTAAGATGTTTCAGCCACTTGTGTAACTTGGGATCCACTTCTTCCAGCTCACTCAGCACATGGATAAAACTCCTTGTTTTTACTCTGTTTTTTTTCTGAATTAAGTAATTGATGAGCTGCTCCATCACTTCATGTGACATGCTATTAGTTTTAGAATACGATGTGTAATCCTCCTCACTGATTACAAACCATGAAAGTAATCCCTTTAATAGTTTGGTAGCATCATGAACAGCTGTTTTTATTCGCTCAGCATTTTGACTGATATGCTGCAGGACTCGATCACCAGCATATAAATCCTGAATATAACCTATAACAGGATAGAAATAAATAAATAAATGAAACAAGCAAAGATTTCATGTCTGTTTACCAAAATTTAAAACATTAAAGGACAAATAATCTGAACTGTTGTAACTGTCTGCTTTATCACAACACTGAAAATTACAGAATATGTTACTTTCCATATAAACTAGCCTTAACATTACAATTTCAACACATTGTTATACATTTGGTTTACACAAAGAAACAATCCTTAGCATCTTAACTAGGTTTTGAAAAGAAAAAAAAAAAGGAAAGAAAAAAGAAGTACCTGACAGGAATAGTAGCTTTAAGCAATTGTCTATTTGGATTTATGTGTGTGGGGTGCATGCCAGCTCTGATGCAGAGATAGAATTCCCCCAAGCATCAGTTCTCAAAGCAAAGGCACAATTCTGAATGCCTGAGCATACACCTAGTACGAAACCTTTGTCCTGACCCTGCCACCAGTTCTTTGTAGAACAAGAGGGAAAAAGATAACTGGCTCACATGAGCCTTCATCTTTCAGTATTCTTCAAGACTACACTTTTATAGAACACCACTTTCAGACCTTAACTGACAGCAATTACAGTCAAAAGATGTAGATCTGAAATTTATTTTTTTTTAAGAAAACCCACTATGTATCACGCCTAGGAAAATTAAGTATCATAAGAAAGAGTTTGAAGCATTCTAAGAGATTCAAATGCTCACAGGTGTAAGTCAAACATGCACACACACAAGTGCTCCTTTCACTTGCCCTCCTCTCCAGTTTACAAGCAGATTTGTCCATATTTAAGGGGAGCCATGAATGGGTACAAACACACAAGCCCCCCTTTTTGGGCCGCACTGCTGTGCGTGAGCCATTGGGTGTTCTTGCTTCATTACAGGAATGCAGTGGGCTGGGATAACTTGGTGCTCTGGATTCAGGAGGCAGTGAGGAGAAGCAATCCATTATCTTCTCATCCAAGTACAGCAAGCTGGAACACTCAAGCACTCCTGAAACTCCTGCTGCCTGGGAAACTCACAACCGTTCTTGCCTGGCTCACAGCCCACTTTTAGGAGTGCCAAGAATGCCTGACACAAATTTCACCACAATGAAAAAGTACTGACAGAAGTCAATCAGCTTGGAACCCTATAAATACCAATCCCAAATCGGGCCCCTTGGAGCATTCTGGGAGCAATGGGCTGTGTCTCAGCATCTTTCCCTGAGCCAGGACACCTCCCTGGCCAGAGTCTAACCATCCACTTGTAACAAGTCAACAAAGCAAGATGTGAGTAACTCACTATGATTTGATTTCATAAAATTCTAAAGGTTCCAAAGCTTTCTATAATCTGCAGAAAGGGAACCAATCATAGGTTAACCTCTATACCTCTCTGTGTGTGTATATATATGGGTGTGTATATATGTTTGTGTGCCTGTGTACGTGGGATTTGCTTAGATAACTTTGCTGAATCCCTATCTGAATCACTGTACAGATTCTGACCAATTTTTAACTAATTAAAACACCGATCTCTATTTATATATACAGTCATACAGTCTGATCTTACAATTTATCATAACAGTGTTTAATGACTTTTAAACTGCTGCTACCTTAAAGTTATACAGGACCCACAATGCCATATTAAGTCACTATCATCAAAATCCATGTACACAAGGTCACTTTAAACCACTACTGCTGAAATCCCTGTGTCCAAACATTCTTAGTCATAAACCGCTGACCAAGTCCAGGACTAGGATGATCTATCCGCACTCTCTAAAGGAGCCTGGAGATTTAGGGGGTCCTTTCTGAACCTTGTGACACAACGGGAGGGTTTCTTTTCTTACACCTTTCACTACTCTATATCCTTAGACATAAACCATTCACTAAGTCTGGGACTAAGAGTGGATCTAGCCACACCTGGACTGTCTCTGAGAAGTTTAAAGAGGAAGGGGGTCCATTCTGAACCTCATGACTCAACAGGGAGGTCATCCTTATTCTCTGTTTTCTTAGACATGAACTGTTGATGCCTTCAATGAAAGGGCTTCTCTTACTCCTTTTACTCCCAATCTCTGTATAAAATCAATCCAACCCAACCTGAAGCTGATTTTCCTTTGCATGTTTCTCTCACAATCACTCTAAATTAACCCCAAATCAACTGACTTGTGTACTTCTCCCACACAGGAAGTGAGTGAATTTTGCCATCAAACTGAACCTTGACAAATCTCTGATAAGCTTCGCTAAATTCTATCCAGCTCATCAAACTTTCTCAATTATCATTATTCCTCAATAAAACATCATTGCTTTCCTGTTCCAAGTGAGGTGCATTCCACTCATTCTGCAGCTAGCAGATCCCGTGACAATTGACACAAGTGATTTTAGTGCTGTAACCACTCCTTCTGTGATAACCTAGCTCTCCTCCAAAATCGGCCTCTCAACCTCTCAAACAGCTTGGCAGACTGAATTAGGTTTCTTCTGAAAGATTTGCTCACAGAATTTCCCCAAGGAAGAAGCCAGGGTAACAGCTTTTTTCCAAAGTCATGAAAGATGTCAATTTTATCATAGAATTCTCAGGTCAAATTAAAAAGGTTGGCCAACACCAATGCACAGATTTTTGTAGAACTGTATTCAAGTTGCTTCATTTTGACATATTCCTGCTTGAGTATCACAGCTATAACCCACAGTACTGCAGGGTGAGTGCTTTTGTCACACCGAAGGCATCTTTATTTCTTGGAGGTTTTAAGGGCATTTACTCACAGGTATGTGAGTGACTTGCAGTGGATCCAAGGATTGTAGCTAATTGTAAGCCATGGGAAAAGAGATAGCCAAGACTTTAAAAAACACAACAGAAAGTCAACTGGTAAAAAAAAAAAAAAAAAACACACATGGAAACAAAAACAGTAATCTGTGGTTCTAATGGAAGGGATCGCTCTCAAATAACACAGTGAAAAAACCCCCCATGGAACAGATAAGCACCTGAGAGTGTTTTATAGCAAAAGTGCCAGGATAAGCCTTGAAGATTCAGCAAGAACTCCAAGTATAGCATTCATTGGATGAAAAAGTACCCTACAAGGGCACTACAAGGAAATTAACATGAACATAACATTTTAATAATAAAGACAAACAAAAAAAACCAAACAAACAAAAACCCCACAACTACACCCCACCCCACCCCCTCCCCCCACACAAAAAAACCCAAACAAACCCAAACACAAAACCAACAAACAAACCAAAACCAAACCAAAAAAACAACCACACCCGTGTTTGTTTGCACGGTAACTTGCCCTAATACAAGAAGCAGCAGAAGCTCTGAAATAACAAAACACTGCAGACCAACATAACTAGCTGAAGCTTTAACAGACTATATACTTCAAGCATTTTATTTTTTCCAACCTTCTGAAATATAAACTTCAAGTCATTGTAGTTTCTGCAGTTAGGATATTGTTTTCTTTATCTGAGATGTCTTTTTATTTTCCCTGTAACAGTGTCCCAACTTGTTGGGCAGAAATCTTTTTCTGAAACCACTTTTAAATAGATTAACTTGGAGTTTGAGCCACTGACCTCTTCGGGGTGTTTCTTCATGAACCAGTGAAGCAAGAAGAATGGTTTTCTACAAGGAACCCAACCGTACACTAACATCTTAGGATTATTTGGAAATTAAAACCAGAACTGAAATAAAAGTAATCTTAAACAAAACTGCAAATCTTTAAGAAGGGGATATTAGTATTCTGCTACAATTTCACTTAGGACATTCAGAATGCTATTTATGCTACTTCATGATAACTTAGAATAACCTATACCTCCACATACCTCTGTTATCATTATATTCAGATGGTTCATTTCCCATCTGATTTTCTTCTGTTTTCTTTTTAGCAGAATTCCGTGCCTCTTCTCGTGCACACTTTCTTCGTAACTTTTTTTCTTGTTTCATTTTTAACTTCCTAAGACTTAAAAAAAACCAATTAAGCTGTGAGCCTAACATTAGACAAGTTGCCAAAGGAGTTCACAGAATCACAGAGTGGTAGGTGTTGGAAGGGACCTCTAGAGATCGAGTCCAACCCCCACTGCCAAAGCAGGATCACCTACAGGAGGCCGCAAAGGAACACATTAGGGTGGGTTTTATAAGACTCCAGAGAAAGACCACAATCTCTCTGGGCAGCCTGTTCCAGTGCTCTCACCCTCATAGTAAAGAGTTTTTTCCCTTATGTTCAGATGGAACTTCTTGTGTTCCAGCTTGTGCCCACTGCCCCTTGTCCTGTTGCCAAGCACCACTGAAAAGTGTCTGGCCCCATCATCTTGACACCCACCCTTTAGATATTGTATTTATGTAATAGATATATTTATATATTTAGATGTTACTTCCCTGCTCACAGATTTCACAATAAAACTACATTTCAGGTCCAAAGACTTAAAGATGACTGCAGCAATTTGTATTAATAAACTAAAAGAATAGCTTTCTAAAGTGTTTCTAGTTATTTTAGCAATTCTTAAGGTAGCATGAAAACTAATCCGAAAGAAAAACGTTTTGTTCTCTAATTGATTCAGCTTAGGTTTGAAGAACAGAGAGCTTACCTTGAACACTTCTGCTTAATAGTGGCTCTTGGTGGTTCCTTGGTTCTTGTGATTTTTTGTTCAAACTACCAAATAAGTGACATCATAGTAATTAAATTTGGGTTACAATACAACATTGATAGTATCAAACTCAAGACATTTACTGCTTTCCAATGCAACCAAAGTACACTACAAAAAGAGATAATACAGCTTACATAGACCTCATGAAGGTCTACCTAAAATTATTTTATACTGATACAACTTGGTATACAGCAATGTATCTGCAGAAAAGACAGGCTGAAAACACCAATACAATTATTTCATTTAGCAAAATCAGCTTCAAGTTAAACTAACAGTTCCTTTCATGTTGTGCAAGCTATAAAATAAAAATGAAGCTCCAGTTCCTATCCATGACAATTCTAACCCATATCATAAGCTAGCACCTGCTCCACCAGAAGAAAAATAAGAAGAGAACAGGTGATTAATACTCCTGAACAGTGCTCAGATTTTTTAGTTAAGATAGCATATTACACGTGACTTTGCAGTTACATTCTCATCATCACTTTATGTCCTTTACCAGAGTAAATATTTTAAAAGTTATTTTCATATTTTAGGTGAACGTTTACTTACTTCACATTTTACTAGACCAGAAGAACTGAAAATAACAATTTTTGAAATAAGGTTTGAACAATCAGGTGTGAAACACAATTCTTGAAGAAAATCCTGTAGGAGAAAATGACACAAAGATATTTAAATTAATGCAAAAATCTATGTTTTTGTACAGATTACAATTCCTTAATTTAAGGTGACCAAGATAATTAAAGCTAGCATAGTCCCAAACTCTGACCGGATGAAGAAAGCAAGTGACAGCTGACTTCGCAAGGAATGCAAATCAGAAGGATCCTATATACCTGTTTATTCCCACAGATACAGCAAAGCCCTTCTTCCTCCAACTTCACTTTCAAGACTCAATTTCAAGAATATTCTTTTAAGACTTCATACTCTGCCTGGAATTCCATTCATTTTATACTGGTTGATAATACTGTATTTTCTAAAATTCCTTTAGACATACTCAGTGTCAATCTGTTGCTTCAACAGCAAGACTGCAGAAGGAATAAAACCTTCCACGTGGATGGACATAAATGATGCAAGATAAACAGGCTAAACATACTAAGCCTTCACACAAACAAGTCTTTCTTCTGCAGCCAACAGCAAGCTTTACCCACATTTTCATGTCAGACAATTTAGCAAGAGACTCCTCCTTCCTGTCCTCCTCCTGCCATTGTTACATGGCATGGGGGAAACACACATCAGGTTGTGGCACTGCACTTATCACAAACCAAAGGAATGCTGTATACTGCACTCAAAAAAAAAAAAAGAAAAAGAAAATGCTTATAGTCTGACACAGCTCTTACCTTATCACTTTTATCACAGTAGCTTGTTGTCTTCAACTTTTTCCAACAGCTGATATGAAATTCCACTCTACATTTCTGACAGCAAGTCATACGTATAAAACCCTAATATTAATGAAAAAGTATTAATATCTTTAAAAAAACCCAAACACAACAACAAAACAAAAAAAACAACAAACAGAAAACACACAACTTAACAGTACAAAGGGTAAGGCGATGTGTTCCAAATAGCTCTTTTATATCAAAGAAAGCAGAAAGCACATAAATGTGAAGTTTAATATCCCAAATCATTTTAAACTAAAATTTTACCTTAAAGTCTGGGTCTGTAAAATATATCTGGATTTTAGATTGGCCATGGCATTGCTGATACCGACAAACTGCATCTGGTTCTGGAGGGAATCTGCATTCCTCAATACAATTCTTTAAAATCAGCTGAGAAACACAAAATGATACAAGACAGATTGCACAGAAACCAGAAAAAGATTCAATACCTACTTACAAACTTCTAGGGAACTCTTCAGTGAAACACACATTTTTTTTTTTGAACAGCAGATGCCAAATACCAAAAGGACAGCTCTCTCTTAGTGAAAGCTATGGAAGACTGTCCTTTTACGGCAAAATATTCAAAAACTTGTTTGAACTCCTGTTAGCTAAGTACCGAGAGCTTCCCTCCACATGGGTTTATCTTGGATCCATTTTTCAAATGCTGACAAATTCCAAGCACGTAAGAATATAGTAAATTTTCCATTGCCAAAATGATGAGCCAGATAACATGAAAAAAATTGAGTGTCTGCTCATTTCTGCTGTCTTCCAGAATTTCAGGACTGTCTCACCTGAGATCTGGGTTACAAGATCAAGTACATTCCCAGGGACAACTTGGACCTAGTCCTATTCTAGAGCTAGTGAGACCTTCCAGAATAGCATCTGAGATAAAGACATTACAGTGGCTTTATGTAAAGTCAGTTCAAGTCCCACAGGGCTGGCAATGAATCCAGTTTGAAAAAGCATTATTAGAACCAAACAGCCCACTAGTTACAACCTTTCAGATGTTTGTATTATGGTCTCCAGAAGTGCCAGGCCACTAATCTATTAGTGTGGCCAGACTATTGTGGTGTCAGCTGGGGGTCTATGAGAAACTTTTAGGTCAGTTTTTGTTTAGGTAATGATCATACAGCTGCTTCTACAGGTCAGTATAGCATAGACAGATTCATACACTGAATAATCTAGCAAGTTCTACTGTGTCAAACTGTCTCTGTGCAGAGGAGCTCATGCATCTTACCCCTCACAGCAGTTTCTCATGAAACCTTCATAAAAAACAGTGACCCGACTGTCATTTAAAACCAATAACAATAGTAATAATAAAAAAAAGCTGTTCATTGTACAAAAGCAACTTGTAGTATCAGACAAGCTAGATTTTTCCCACTGCATTGCCCAGGAACTACATGGTCAAACTCTCCTATTTGGTTTTAAATATAGCACCACTAGAAGTTTTCAACTTCACATTTTTTCTAATTCAAATTTTTAACCAGTTCTCTCTAGCATTACTTTCCCTATAGTATTCACATCTATGTAAAGTTTGGTAACATGCAACTAAGAAGTTAACACATTATGAGACACATGGAGCAGATTAGAACCATATAACATAGAAACACTCAAACACAGAGTCTGATGTGGAGCCCCCACCCTTGTGCTGTAAATACAATACTTCTCACACACTCATATTTGTCCTTGGAAGAAGAGCTCTGCTCTACAAAGGATCAGGCCTTAGGGCTGACAACATTCTACAGACAAAAAGCAGCAGTGGCTTGCGCTGGCTGCTCCAGGCCAAAACCTCCCTTTCACCCCCTGCCTCTTTCTTTGGCCTGACAATGGGGAGGCAGGGACAGAGATGACCACCTTTCTATTTTTTCAGAAAGGCCATTTAACAGAATAAGTTTTTATGCCTTTAATTTATTTATTTATGTATTTTATAATACCTGTAAATTCTCTGTTCGTGTCTCTTCGATGACCTGAGATGATGCTGGCCAAGTTAATACTCCAGGTACAATCTTGTGATTAACCATTGTTTGTGATTTCATGAACTGACTGAGTGCATCTGAAAATCTGAAGTTTCAAACAGGTACATGTTCAGATCATATAAGAATATGACTACATAGAAGTCTACATGGCCTGTAATATTTTAATGATTCATTTTATGACCCAAGAGAAAAAACCCCAAAGGTTAATTCAAAGAGTATGTGGAATGCAAGAGCACTTAGTTCCTTAAGTTATTTAAAGACACTTCAGGACTCAAGGCATGACCCGGTAAGCCAGCCAGGGTAAGGGGCCTAGAGTCCAGGCATGGATATGAGGCAGACCAAGAGCCTGCGCTGATACTGAAGGGACTCGTGAACACAGGTGTGCTTGTCAATACAAAGAGTAAGGACATTCATATGTTCACAAGAAACCATCAACTCTGATCAGCCAGGGAGCAGGCACAGGACTCTGCTACCTAGACTTATGTTTTCAATCAATTCAGGTAGTGCTATACAAGGAAGCTGCTCTGCCTGGGGTAGTCTGGGTGGCCACCTGTGTTGTTGTCAGTGGCTGTAGGTGGGCGTACACACTGCTTTGGGATGCACATGCAGCCTCACGATGGGCCAAAATTGTCAAGGAAAACAAGAGTCACATCTGTGGGACTGTGATGTGGATTGTGGATCAAGAACCAAGGCAAGAAGGAGGAGGGGAGGTGGTGCAGAGATTCTTCTGCAACCCCTGCAGAGGACCTTGCTGGAGAAGGTATCCACACTGCGGCTGTGGAGGAGCCGTCAGAGGAAATGGACATGCCCTAAAGAACTGCAGCTTGTGGAAAGGCCCCATGCTGCAGCAGGGCAAAAATGTACGGAGGAAGGAGAGAGGAGTTGCTATAGACTGATCATAACTCCTACTCCTCATCCCTCTGGGCAGCCTTGGGAAGAGGCAGAGGAGTCTGGAACGAGGGAGGGAAGTATAGCTTGAGATACAGGAGAAGTAGAGGGAAGGTGATTTTAGTTTTGTTACTTTGTTTCTTACCATCCAACTCTATCTTAACAGAAAATAAATTATTTTTCCTCAAGTTGAGTCTGTTTTGCCTATGACTGCAATTAGCAAGTTATCACCCTGTCTCTATCTCAACCCCCGAGCTTTTTCATATTTTCTCCCGCTCTTCCATTGAGAGGGAGTGGGAGCATAGCTGGATGAGGGTTTGGCAGCCAGCCAAGGTCAACCCACCACAGGCATTACAGGGGATTTTGATGAAGTCAAGCATACTGTGGTATACTGAAATCACAACAAGACCATAGCAATTACAATACACAATTCAATCCAAACAAAGATGATTCCCATCATTGGTCTCTATATGCTTACCATCAGGGTGCTGAGCAGGAATACCACCACAAATATGCAGGTTGAAGCCAGCTCAAGCTCTTTATTCTCAAGTTTATTAGTTGTCCAGTTTCTGCACTTGAGGCTTGGCTGAGCCACATCTACACTCCCTCACTCTCCCCCCCACACTGGCCTGGCTGACTCAGGAAGACATTACTCTTTATCTGTCTCAGGGAACCCAATGACTCACTTGTGCAGCTGCCTTATCTAAAACCAAGGTTGAAGATAAGTTAAGCTTTCTTTATGACACATTTTTCCCTGAGATCATCATTTTTTGCCCTTCTCCTATGAACTCTCCTCAGCAGGAGTGGGCTGGGGTCTGCCCAGTGCAGCAGCTTCCATTACATCCGTAGCAGTAACAAAATTGTGAGAAATCAGTCTGACATACGAATTTACTGATTAACAAAAAACAATAAAATAAAACATCCACATGGATTCTTAAATGATTTTTTTTTTTTTTATCAAATATTGAAACTTTGTGTTATACCAACCTGTTTTGTCTTAGGTATACTCTTCCAATTCCATAATATGCCAAGCTTCCAAATCTTTCTTCCTGGTACTCTTCAATTATTTTTTTAAACTGGTCTTCAGCCTTTGTCAATGCCTTCAAAACAAAGACAAAAATACGTGACACTTTGCCAGAAGCTTTTCTCTTTTCTTCTTTAACTCTAGTAGAGTGGGTCAGTATGCCCTATTCTTTGATCAGTCTTACGAACAGTAAGAGGGATTGAGCAACTTCATGATCACACACAAAAGCTTGCCTTTTTTAAAACAAACAAAACCAAACCAAAACCAAAAAAACCCACACAACTTTTTATGTAAACATAGGCACACCCTGGAATAATGTAATTAAATGGTTGAGCTCACGAGCTACAAACACCCAGGCATTTTTAAGTTAATTCTAAGACATTTTAAACACCACAGGAAAAAACCCAGACACCCCCCAACCCCACACTCCTCCTTTGGTGTTTTCCAGAACCAGAAGCATTCTCTTCTCTCCTTTTAGAAGCAGAATGTTTGTGTAAGACTAGTGTATAGCCACATTACAACATAGCAGAAGAAAAAAAATTGCTATACTACTTTAATACTTAAGAATCTCATTTGAAAGCTTACAACAAAGTGTTATTTGGCAGCTCAATTTATCCAAACCCATTAAAGATCTTGTCGCAGATAGTAAACTGTATGATTCTAAAACGTGGAAAAAGCTTTCCTTCCCCACTCATTTTGTTTACTAAGATACAAAAATGGATGGCTGACTACCTGAACTAGAATTTTGTCTAAAAGCAATATAGTGGCTTAATGCCATACCTCAGGTTGTCCTATTCCGAGAAGGGCAGTGGCATGTCCATAGATGATTAAAACATAATTAATAATACGAAGATTCAGTTGCTGCAAAAAGAGTGAAATTATAGTAGTATCAGGCATAACAACACTTTGCTGGTAACCAGGACATTACTGTCAACTATGAATTGAAGATATTCACTACAACACAGCTAAGAAACTCTATTTTCATCCCTCTTATCACAGCCTCTACCCAGATCTATGTTACAATTATCACAAAAAGTGAAGGTTAACTACACCTTTAAAATATATAAGGGTGCCAAATGACCACCAGTGAAGTGATGCATCCTGAAAGGTCTGCTTTTAGAAATGCTGCAGGCCTTACTATGTTGACTTCATGCAGTGCAGCTTGTCTTTGCTCTTTCACATTCAGAATTCAGCAGATTTTTTTTTGTTTGTTGCTTTTTGTTTTGTTTTGTTTTTAATTAAAAATACATTTCTCAACATTTTCCTTCCTAATAAACTAGGTCACAATTCCAGATGGATTGGTGCATTACTTGCTTGGACAGACTTGTTGGCACTGCAACAGTCCTTGTTAGAATGGCAGCTTGAAACACACACGTGAACACACAAGTGTGCACACACACAGTTGCACCAAACAGTAGAGTATTCAAAGAAATGTATGACAACAAATGGGTCATATGGTTACTTATAAAACAAAATATTTGATGAGTATCTTATACTAAAATAACATTCTTATAAAAATAACATATTTTTCAAATTGTGTCTAGAAACACATATGTATGCTGAACATTACAAAAATACATGCTATGCTATTATTTTTTTTTAATCCTGTTCTCATCTGTAAGCTTATCAGTGACTGTAATCAACATTACAGGCAACAATTCAATAATAATGACAATTTTAGTGGAAGGAAAAAGAATGTAACATGGTATTGAAAGCATAAATGTCAATTACTCTAACAAACTATATTATTTTTCTCAGTTTACCTTTAATTCTGAAGGATTTAGAATGCTCAACAATTGTGAAAATGCTTGTTCAGCACTGTGACACCGCTGGTCCATCAAGGCTGTATAACCATCACAAACAAGGGATTTAACCTCTTCTGGGAACATAGTTAAATCCACCTAAAATATTTAGAAAAACAGTAAGTCCAGAAGAAAAATATATAACAGTATTCTTTCATTAAAGCAAGAAAGCTATTTGCTAAGACTTGTTATCCAAAAGACAACTGTTAAAATTCTGTACTTCCTACAGTTTTATTACATTTTCACTTTTGAATCAGCATATCAGATACATTTTTATAAAGCTGTTTTAAATCCAGCTTCTAAAAACTTCAGATTTTCATGGACTTACTGCAGTTACAACTATTAAAAAACCCTAGGTTTTATTCTAAGTTTAGATCATTTTCTCTCCAGAAAGTTTCAAGTTTAGTTCAAATATCATTTTAATTCTTCTTACATATAAAAAAAATCCCCAAACCCGAGACACAGCTGTCCTCACTTGTACACTCCATTTTGCATTTTTGAAAAAAACTTGAAAACTATTTCCCTGTGCCTACACTTTCTCTCCATCTAGGTTAATAGTTAATGGCAGAAGGTTTCACAATGCATCATTATTAGCCTTTCGCTACAGATACGTCCTGCAGTCTGTTGAAATTTCCAGTAGTGAGATTGTAAATCAAGGCAAGCACTTAGGAAATTCTGTTCCCTTGATCTGCTGAAACATTAAAATAAAATAAATCATAAGGGGAAAATAACCCAAGAGTAATGAGGAGGTTCACCTGTGTATTTTAGGCCTCTACCTCATTTCAGTATGAATTAATCTTTAGTATGAAGTAATTCTATTTTACAAGCTTTTTGTTAACTGCTCTTCCCCCCCCCCTGCCCCTTGTTAACATTTGAGCCTGTCATTCTGAAGACAGGGTCTTGGGCAGTGAAAGACTGAAAAAAAGGGAAAAGTTTGGAAAGAATGGAACAGCTTTTAAATTGCATGACTTTTTAAATGTCATTCCAATGGTGTACTCAATTGTGTTCCTGTGAAATTGATTAGGTTTTTGACATACTAAATCCATGTCCTGAATGTGTTTTCCTATGTATCTATGAATTTTGATCTCATTTTGTCTTTATCCTGTCAACCAACCAAAAAGGACTATATCAATAATCTAATGAAAGTTATAAACAAAAGTGGCAGGGATAGTGGTAAGTACAAATAGATATAGAAAAGACCAAAACAGAACACTAGGAAGGGTATTATACATCCTTGAATGATTCCCAGCAATTTTTAAAGGTTTTCTTACAAACTAAGCTACAAAGAAGCTATATTAGGTACTTATTGCTGTAGCCTGGATTACTCACTTATGGCTGTAGCTAAGTTATTCTATCACTATACTGAGCTTTCTTACTTGTTTCCAGTGTGAGGTCTTACAGGACAGGAAGGAAAAAATGCAAAAAGAAGACTACCAGCAACAATACAGTATTAATCAGTGGAATCACATAATTTTTGTGCCCTGGTAAGAGTCACTCCAAACACAAAGCGTTACATTTTTTAATGAGTTAAGAAGTTGGACAGTGTTACTGAAAGGTGACAAATCATTTATGCTTAAGGCCATATGCTTATAAGTTCCCAGTTACCTGTTGCACAGTACAGAAGAGTTTCTCCTGGATAGCTTTAGACTCCATCTTGGAATCAAGGTGATCTCTATGAATAACAGGACAATGGCATCATGAGTTTAACAGATGTACTTTATATGTAATCTCATTTTCAAGAAACAGAAATGGCTGTGTTTTTAATCAGTCATACCACATTTGCCTACATGCTAGAGAATCTTACGGCACACTTTCACAATTGTGACAAGTACTATGACACTGTCAAGAGTTATGATACTATTCATAGAGTTCATGTATTTCTGGTTCAGGAATCACTAGGGCTTCAGGGAAGTAGCAGTGCTCGCCATTATTTTACTTCTCATTTTCTCTTCATCTTATTCTCAGCTGAGTAGATTTTATGATGGGGTGGGATAGGTGACTACAACTCCCCTATACAAAGGCAGCAGTATACACTAAGGTGCTTACGCATCTTTCCCCTTCTCTAGTCTTCCAGAGTATAAGATCCTTTATTCTAGTCCAACCATCTCTTCAAATCAAATGCATGTTGCAGCTACGCACAGTAGGGGCTGGGAGAGCAGAAGAGAGGAACAGAGCTGTTCTTCCCAGCTCATCCTTTCCACTACTGCAGCAGAAACACCACACACAACCACAGAATGGAGAAAGTACAATGAAGAGACAAAACATTGCTTAATACTCTAAACTAAATCCTCAGTGCTCACTCCTAGTTAATGCATAATGCTGCAATATTGCTTTTTTCTAATATACACATTCATTTCTGTCCTACATTCAAAGGCATCAGACACTCATCATCCAAGATAAATTCTTTACCATGTCAAGAGGATTCCTTAGATTTCTGGAGGCCAAGCAACTTGCTAATTATAGGAATGGAGATAAGATTGCAACTGACCATGCACCTCACTTGAGAAATATTGTGGGATATATAGGTCTAACAAACTTTCCCTTCAGAGAAGCAACTTTGAGGATGGTTTCATTACCTGAAAGAAGCTTCAAACCCATAGCAAATTCTAACATTTTTCCCCTCCTTCTTAAAGTGAGAGGCAAATGAAGTCAGTGGCAACCCACGTAAAAAAAACAGAAATGGCCTCTCCTGTCACAAAGTCTCAATTGTCCCAGCTACAGTGG
>VWZY01011437.1:162066-183093 GCA_013399075.1 Chloroceryle aenea | reverse complement strand
AACTTGCTGAAGCAGCACACAAGACAGAAAGTACAGTCAGAGCTTAAATTTGTGTAATTTCACAACTCAGGTTAAAACACCAAAAGCTTCCATCTCTGTGTAGCTTTAAGTAGCAAGTCATTATTAGCCTCAGTCACCTTATAAGCATCATCAGTAACAGTTCTTTATTCCTTAACTATCTATTAGATGAGGAAATACATTGGCATATCAAACCATCCATGAACCCAGCACTTTCCCTAAGCCTGTTTGGAGGATGCTGGTCCCAGTATCACTGGAAATCATTATTTCTTTTGTTAAACTTTGTTTCAAATGATGTAACAGATGGAAGGATAAATTTTGTCGATAAAATCTATAGTGGTTTTTATCTCAACTCATTTAATTTTGGCCCCAAACCATTAAACATACTGACATACAATTGGTAGGTTCTACATGGAACATTCCTGTATTTAGACACTGATATGCTTTAAGCAGAAAAATCAAATATACAAATAACTAAAGATCCTGTTAAAAGCTCTTTTCTAGCATTCAATTCTGAGACTGACTTACAATGCTTTTCTTGCAGTCAAACATCTTTAAGAAATTAAGCATACAAATTTTAAAACTTCTCTTGACACTTTATTTGGTACATAAAACTAGTACAAAGAGGCCTTGAAAATAAGATAGAGCTGGAGTTACATTGTCATGTAAGTCTCAATGTAACAACTGGAACAAGATTCCTATTATCTTTGGCTGTAAAAGAAGCACACTTCTTGTTATGGCTATGCTGTGAGACTTACTTTTGGGCAACAGTTTTTAAACAGAGGTTATTAAAATTATGCCTTCATCTACTAAAACTCAGCTGAGCTTTGGTCCATATTTAATTTTCAACAACTAACTGTCTTTATGGAAAATGGAATTTTGTGAACTTTAATAATCTCTCTTAAAATGAACTATATCCTGAAGAGAAGGTAAACTATGTAAACAAAGCAATTAGCAAGCAGCAAGTCAAAGTTACATTAAGTTATTTTATGTAGGATTTAAAAAGGAGTTAAAGATAAACCAGAAAATAAATAACATTTCTTACTTCATCTTTTCAGAGTCACCAGGTTTGTTTTTTGCCTTTCCTTTGTTTTGATGACTTGAGCCTGCAATGAGAAAAAGTATTTCAAGCAAAATGATCATCCACCTACGTGGAACTCTCATTTGACTTTACAAATAACAGATCTTAATTTTTGGTATTGTAAATGTTTAACACAACCGTTAAGTTGTTCAAAAAGCCATGACAGTTACAGTATGAATCTTATGTTATTTTTATTAATTCACATAGGATTTTATTAATCACATAAAGGGGAAAAAATACTTCAAATAAACATAAGAATCTTAGGATTCTGTAAGATATGATCTGATTCCACAAGATTCTACAATATTGTAACTATTATAGTGGACTCCAAGCTAAAGAAATCATTTTGTTACACAAAATCACAGCTGATGTTATTCACCATTAGTTGATAACTAGATTTTTTTTAAAGGGTATAATAGATCACTATAGACATTCAAGTTTCACTACAGAAATCTTAGGGAAGAGTCTGCTGCTTCAAAAACACATTCCTAAAGAAGTTCAACCCATGTTAATCTTAGAAATGTAACCATATGAATCCAATCAAGATAAAGGTCCTTGATTACAAAATAAAACTGACTGAAACACAAAGCTTTACTAACAGACATTACAACTTCAGAGATCTAACACTGTTGTTGAGTAGTTACAGGGCTCTACAAGCTAAATCAACAATTTGTTACTGGCAAGGAAGAAAACATATTTCTATACTTTACTGTGATTGGTCAAAACCAGAAATCCATGCCATTATCTGCAAAATAATCTCTCAACCATTTTCTGGGAATTAAAACATAACATTGGGCATCTGAATGTCCACATGTATACTCCTGATTATGTCAGTAAGATTTGCATTTTCAAAATCTTTAAGTTTGAACTTTACAAGGCCTTAACAACTCAACAGCAAAAGTGACAACATCAATTTATGAGAGAGCTGCCTTCTAGTAACAGGACGATTAGAAAAGGAAGGCAGTAAGTAGTATTTCTGGAAAAAAAGCAGCTGACAAATTCAGCCGCAGAACCCCTATGCACTGCATGTTGCAGATGCTCCTTATCACACACAGTAAACTCAAGGGGTGCAGATTTTACAAGGCATACAGGAATGCCACCTTCTGCCTCAGCTATCTGTTCTAAGAGGGGATAGTTCCAGCTATAACCTTTCAGACACAGTTTAGGAGGCAGCTGTGGCTTCCTAATACTGGACACAGACAACACACAATCCAGCACCTGGATTCAAGCTATTCGAGCACTGGAACCCAAACATCTGGTAGAGCTACCTACATCTAAATACTGCTGATTACTACACTTTTGCTGAACTACCATAAAGTAAAATATGAAAAAAACAAGTCCATAATTTTATATATAAAATATATATTTATAAATATATTTTATATTAAAAGCTTCAGCAACCAACTATGCTTAAAATTGTTTAATTCATAATACACGGTAAAGTATTTTATATAATTAGATACAAAATACTTACAGACACATTGTGGAAAAACACAAATACCCATTTGAGTAATCTTACAAGCCAGGGGGATGCCTCACATACTTAATTTTTCAGGTTAAATTGTGTGCATACATGCTTCATGCCAGAAATTATTTTCCAGTAAAAAATAATTTACATTTTATGTCATTAAGTAATCAGAACCAAAATCAAGCAGCATGAAAACTGAACATGTTCAGAATTATTACATGAAATATTTCTTGTAATTGTTACATGGAAGTCTGAATATGTGTCTGTTGAAACAGTTCATATGCATTAAAAAATTCAAAGCTACACTAATAATCATCACAAATTCCTCCTAATAGAGACATTTAAATGATAAAAAAAAGTAATCCTTTTGAAAGTCAGAAAATACTTCCAAGTATATAATTATTTATCCATTCAGAGACAGATTACTTTTTCTTCATTATGTAAGTTTTTTTTTCCTTAAGTTCCTTTTTCCATAAGGAAACAATCCATCATTCAAAACA
Organism: Chloroceryle aenea; assembly: GCA_013399075.1. Lineage (NCBI taxonomy): Eukaryota > Metazoa > Chordata > Aves > Coraciiformes > Cerylidae > Chloroceryle > Chloroceryle aenea. The sequence continues at coordinate 180,026 of VWZY01011437.1, read as the reverse complement.
AAATCTTAATGGAGATAAAAGAATAGAAACCTTCACTCTCACCAGCAAAAGAAAGAATCAATCAGCACTATTTTTTTCCATTGAATGATCTAATTTTAAAAGCCACTCAAGTAAAATAATTTCAGAAAAATTTCCTACACAAAGTACTACTCCCATATACCACCCAACTAAAAGATACCATTTTCAGATTTTTTAAAAACTTTTAACTACAGTAACAAGCAAATCCTGCTGAATTACAGTTAAAATATTTAAGGAGATATAAAATACTTAAGGAGAGATACTCATTCAGCAGCAAATATGATTCACTTACCCCACAAACTTTTTAAAACATTAGTAGTAGTATTGCTTTTACTAGGAATTCCCATCAGGAGCAAACAAAGATATTTAAAAGAAATGTACACATGCTCAAAAAAATAATATACACATACAAAAGCTGAAATTAAAAAGGACAGTAACTTTAAGATAAGATACAGTGGCATAAAATTCGTCTACATGAAATCTTATGCAAGTCTTAAAGCCTGTAAGTGAACAAATGCTACAAAATCAAAAAAGCTACTCTTCCCCACCCACAGTCCTTTCATCAGCTAGCCATTCAGAGAGTAACTCCTCCTTTCAGATCAAAGCCAATTCAAATATTTTCTTCCACATTAGTACCAACATAAGTATGAAGTGGAGAGGAGGAAGAAGGAAGAAAAAGAAAAAAACCCACGGAATCAGCACAGGCTTTCTGAAATTACTATGTTCAGACATTTCAGTCTGACGATCTCTTTAGCCTAGAAGAGTTTTTCAGTTGCCTCCCAAATTCAGCCCGTCATTATCCACCTTTCCTCTTTAACCTCTCTGAAAATGAGCTATCCAACACCTTGTCTCTTCACTCACACCAGCAGCAGAGACAGACTACAGACACCCTGCCCCCTGTCCAACAAGGGCAACAGGAGGCCGCCTACATTATTCACATCAAGTACAATTCTCTGAAATCCAATCTGTCGCTGGTGGAGCCAAGGGGTAGCGCAACTCTTACCCATATTCAGAAGGCCTCAGCATGCCTTTGTCTTGCTGCCAGGTGAGTTGTACACCAGAAGTCCCTGGCAGTCCACTGGAGTCAGTACATCACTTATAATCCCATGTTTGCTATCTATCGGTGATTGGGCAGGTTGCCGTATGGGCACGTTGCCGATGATCTTCCCCAGTGCCTCAACAAAGCTTTGTTTTATAGCTTGTTGTCAGAATCAATTACTACTCAAACCATGTCAGACCACAGTTGTTGTCACTTGCTTCAAACTCATTCAAATTTTCTTACAGCATTCATGCATCTCAGATGTAGATGGTGTAAAGAAGCAAAATATAGTTCTCAAAGCTGACTTGTTTTCCAGAGCTTGCATTCCCCTTTCTAAAACCCTTCCCTAATTTATGCTTTCTGCATTAAGTTTCTTCAACACTTTATAGTTTCTTCTTTTCTTACTATCCTACCACATTAACATCTTCTTAACAAATTCGTATTAACTCTTCTTTTGCAAAGTTTCCCACATTTTCCATCTCCCTCTAAATCCTTTAATTCTTCAAAATGTTTCCATATGGCTGAAGTCCACAGGAGGAAGATCACGAAGATCGCTTCTCCTACCACTCATTTTAAAGTAGTATTTCATAACAGATCTTCAACTGTTTTCTAAAATCAAATCTTGAAGTGCTCTACGCTTTGGCACCTATTCAGCTAAGTATTTAAGTATGCAAAGCCCCAAGAACAGTATGTCTGGGCACCAAGGACTTCAGCCTGTTGTGTGGTCAGGACCAGAAGGACCCACTGCCTGGGAGGTCACAACTTCAGAATACAGTGTGAGCATTCAGCTGCTCCAGACCAAGTAGGAACATTCCATACTAACATTGCAGTGGAAAAAAAAATAAAAAATAGTCATAATCTGAATGTCAGAGAAATATCTTACACTTTCTGGGCTAAAGGAGGCTTAGCAGGTGATAAAAATAACAAGAAAAAAAAAAAATTGGGAAATTATTTCACTTCAAAGATCGTAACTGCTTGCAACTTCCCTTTCATCACAGAAAGATAACTGCCACTGTGGGAGCTCTCTTTTCAAAAGGATTGTTTTCTTTTTTTTTTTAAAATTCCTTAAACAAAACCAAACACGAACAATAAATCACACCAACTTATGCCTTTCTTAAAGTTCATATCAAAAGATCCACTTTGACAAATGTTTTGTGGTCTCCTTCCTCTAACTGCAGGATTATTAAGAATCTATATGGAGCTTTTAGTATCAACAAATAAACTATGAATAATGAAGCTACCCACACACTTCTCTTAAATGTAGATCCTTTTAGATCCGATACCTGTCTCAGGAGAGAAAGCATTTCTAGCCTGTGACTCAGCATTCTATTTTTTAGTTGCAGTTTCATTTCTGAATTCAACCATGTAAAGTAGATTCAAACTACAAAAGCATATGGAAAATAAGAAACACAAGAGAGAAGTATTATTTAATTGCACACTGACAGGAAAAGAAGTGAAACATGATAACTTACTGTTGTGAAAATAACACCATATACACGTTTGCTTAGTTATAATAACAAGAGCCAGAGAAGAACCAACTTAGACTTGATAAGTGACAAAAACAAACTCACTTGGTTTTTCCTCCAGAGCCGAACCTTTGCTTTCTGTTCTTTGGATGTCAGTCACCTAATGATGAATACATTAGTATGGTTTTACACAGATTAAAAAAAAAAGTATTATTCCTCACCAAATTTAAAAAAAAACACAAACAAACAAAACCAAACACAACACCAAAAAAAAAAAAACCTAACACAATAACATTTAAAGAAATCACAATGATAATATGGTATATTATGTCCTCAGTCAAGAGGTGAAGAAAAATCTTTTCATTAAAGTGCATTTGTACATTTACACTTTTTCTTATCAATTTATATTATCTACTAGTCTGACAAATAACTAGACTTTTTCACAATAATATTAATCCTAAAGAATAAATTTACAGACCTACATTATGAAGATTTTCATAGTATTAAATGAGATTAAAGTAAAAAATCTTTAAGCACTTCTTGCATGTTCTATAGCTTTTCCAAAGGAGTTCTAACTTTGATTTCCTTCCCTTTGCCCTCGTACATTGGTTTCATTTTCCCCAGTAATGAGTAAACACTTTTGCTGCCCCACTCTCCTGTGAAAACTGAAAGGGTTTTTTTTTAACGTGTGCTAAATTGTTTTGACCTTGCTAGTAGAAACACATTATTTATCATCTTGTTTTCTATATTATGTAACTTACTTATAACAAACAATTTATTAATTAACTTAATGATGGTAACAACAAAGAAGTGCAAATGTTTCTTTAAATTACTAATTAGTGTAAAAAAGAACTGTCTGTAAGCAAACTGAAAGTTGATTACTAAATTTTTTGTTCCATGCTGTCTCAGCAGGACTCTCACAGCCTGCATACATCTAGCAAAGCAAGCCACTCAAGAATGCACAGGAATGGTTTATAGGCTCCCCATGATACTGGATATGAGATAGGCATTGAGACAACCACAGCTGGGAAATTCCACTGACATCTAGTACCAAAACCCACCTAAAACAGGGTATGTACCAACAAAATCCCCCAACTTTCCACTTTTTACTTGGGGGGTGGGGTGGGTGGGGGGTGGGTGTGTCTGTGTACCTTTTAAGGAATGAAAACATACATACTGGTTTTGCCTGAAATAAAGTCAGTTTTCCCCACAGTAGCTTGCATGGGGATATGTTTTGGACTTGTGATTAAAACAGTGTTAAGAACCCAGAAATGGTTTAGATGTTGCTGAGCAGTGTTTGCACAGTGTCAAGGCCTTTTCTGTTTCACATACTGCTCTACCAGCAACACATAGGTTGGGGGTGCACAAGAACTGGGAGAGGACACTGACCCCAACTGACCAAAGGGATATCCCATACCATAAGCACTTGTGCACAGCAATAAAAGCTGTGGGAAAAATGAGAAAGAGGGTAAGTTCTGAGTTACAGCATCTGTCTTCCCAAGTAACCGTCATGCATTACAAAGCTCTACTTTCCTGAAAATGGCAAAACATCTGGCTGGAAGCAGCAAACAAATGCCTTATATTGGCTTGCTTGGGTATGCAGCCTTTGCTTTGCCTGTTAAACAATATTTATCTCAATTGGTGACTTTTCTCACTTTTACATGTAGTTATTTTCTCCACCATTCTGTCGAGAAGAGGGAGCAAGCAGCTGTGATTTTTACTGTTTCAACAGTAAAATAACCTAAAAGGCAGAGCTAGAGGCTTTGGTTGCTGGATTTCTTTGGTCATTCTTCACTAACACGTATCCTTAGTTTAATTATTTTACACATCCACCTTCTCATTCAAGCAACCACCTACCAGTTACTTTCAAATCCATAGTTCCGAACACAGATTTGGTAATTAAATATTGCAGGAAAAGTGCACTTGGATGAGAAATACGTGACTATTAAAACACCATGGCTCCAAAATTTCAGCCACACCCTTAAATCACCCATTCCAGGTTGATGAATATCAGCAGACTGTTAGCTTTGTAATGCCAGCTGCAGTGTAACTTACCGTGGTATCATTTTTTTCGTGACAATGATCTTTAGGATCAGACTCTGTTCTATTTCCATCTTTTTCTATTTCTTTTTGTTCTTGAGATACTATTAAAGGAGATTCTGAAGAACTGCTGTCCCTGATAGGAAAAAAAGAGAACCCTAGTTCTTACAATGTTGATGTCTTTTCCCTGTATTTATACATGTATCATGAAAAAAAAACAGAGATGAATACAAGTAGTCTACCCCTCAGAACTGTAAAGGCATAAGCATATTTAAAGGATTTGATCAAACAATCATTTTCTATACCTTTAAATTCTACAGTCTAAGGCTAAGAGAAAAATATAACAAAAAAAAAAAGAGGCACTTTTAATAAAAAAAGACAGGACTGAATAAAAAAATAATTATGGTAATTAATTTAAAAAAAAATAAATCTTGTCCAAGGTCACATTTTATCTGTGCAATACAGAAGGGAAACACATTTAAATTCCTTCAGAACTTTCAGGTTTACAAAAAGCTGTTTAGTAATTTACTTATTGTATTCTTCTTGAATGACAAATAGCAAACCTATAAAAATCAAAAAGAATTTTCAGAAAAATGTTTCATAGAAAAATTAGAGTATTTTGGCTGAAGCTGTGACTATGGAATCTCTCTTACACTCTCTAGGCAATGCAAAAAGTACAAAGTACACGTGACAGAACCAAGTTCATATAAATTAGGAAACAGATTTTTTTTACCATTGCCAAAATGCATTTGCTAGCATTCAGTTCCTCAAATCAGCCTGATCTCCTAGTGAACTTTATATAGCAAAGATAACACAAAAACTGAGTGTGATTGCACTGACATTTTCATGCACCAAATTTCCTCAACAGCAAAGTACGTCAAGTTTGGAGGACAAAAAATATGGAAGTTTAAAAGCCTCCTGTTATGGAAACATATTGGAAAATATAGGTAAAAAATGCTGAAGGAAAACACTTGGAACACATCTCAAGAGAGCTTATTTAGTTCCCAAAAGTTCTCTTTATTCCTAGGCTGCATGCTGGTTGCAGTTCGAGTATGTTTATTTGTTCTGGTTTTATTACTGAGATAGACAACCATATTAAAGCAGTATTTCTGCTATGTATTACTTAAATCTTATTTTAAGCATTGCTAATTAAAAAAAAAAAGAAAACATGACAGTTGCTTACTTTTTCTCAGGAAGCGATGACTTTGGTTTATGTTGTTTAATACCTGTAGAAAATTATATAGGAAGGGAAAAAGAAAAAAACAAATGCATAGAAACACACACACAAAAAAAAACAAACAAAGGGAATTAGCTAGTTTCAATGGAAAGTTACCAATGAAGGAATTTTGCTACATTTGAGGTAATTAGAGACATCAGAAAAGGTTACCACTGTTCTCTTCTAATATCTTCTTTAACTTTTCATTTTGTTGAATAAGGTCCTTAAATCCATCAACAATATTCTTGCATAGTTCCTGAGCTCTCTCATTAGCTTTCAAAGCCAGTTCATGCTCCCCCAGCAATGACAGTGCCTTGCAGAAGTGGTAGTGACCCTACACAGACACAAGACTGAATTTCAAGCATTCATTCACACAAATAAGAACACAAATTATATCCAAAACAGATGTGCTAGACAATACAAAGATAAATTTGACATACTCAGAAGTTACCTACTTCACCTGTCTCTGGTCAAATGATGACTAATCAAAGTTTTCAGCACACTGAAACAGAAAGATGCTACAAGGAGTAACATCCAGCCTCTCACTTGGGAGAGGAGCAAGTTTCCTTTTTCTCCATAATCTGAGCTATTACTTTGCAATTTAGTAACTCTCTCATTTACTCCTTTTTAGGCAGACAATATTGGGAAATACATGTTGGTCATTAATCAGGATTATTTTTATTTTAAGGACTATGGTTATTCTTTTTTAAAGCATTGTGATAATCCACCTACACCCAACAACGTAATAAATGTTCTCTTCTGTCTTTACACATACAGAACACCATGTAAGAACATTTACAAGCATATTATAACATTATTTTAAGTATAAAAATACAAGCAAACTATGTACTTGGTTGACTGAAGCAGAATTCTTAGTCTACAAGATACTGTGTTCATTCTACTGTCTGTCATTAGTGCTAAATGCAGATAAGAACATATCCCATCTACCTGGGTCAAACCTGTAATTAAGACTCTGGGTTCTTATGTTGGGTTACAGTACCAACAAAGCACAATTTTGAAATGTATATGAAACTAACCTTTGGCCAATCAGGCTTCAAAATAATGGCTCTTTTTCCATCAGCAAAGGCTTTCCTTAGAGAAAGCAGGGGAAAAGAAGAGGTATTTATTATTTGTACTTCAAAAAAATACTGTGGAGACACAACATGCAACAAAGTAATATAGGCAGAAGATGACAAAAGATAGAGCACAGGCTTGGCACTGGAAACCCCATGGTTATCAAAAAAATCACCAATGGTCAGTTAAGACATGACAAATCTGGAGAAATATGATAACAAAGAAAAAGTCATATCCAGTACCCACAGGAGTGGTGGTCCACATTAACACCAGGAAAATGGGCAGAAACTAAGAATCACGTGGATACCAGTTTAATTACATTATTTCTTTTTATTTCAACAATTAGATCTGGACTAATAACAATCAGACCTGTAAGACTTCAAATATACTAACAATGAATTCTTGGATTGGTTTTACATAAAAGGTATATATCCACCTTGCTCATTAACAAGATTCCTAACGTAACAACTGGCTTAAAGAAAATAAACCCCATATCCATGCCAATCTCTCTTGAAGAGCTTTAATAAAAAATTTATTAAGTAAATAATAAAATAAAATCACAGTAGCCACCAGTATCAAGATTTTTTTTTTTTGCTATTGTATATCCCCTACCCTACAAATTTTCAGTGGTAGTACATACTGTCTGAAGATACAGCTAATATTACAAGTTTTTCTTAATAACATTTTTCTGATGTAGTAACAACAAAATTACTTTATCACAAGTTTTAAAAACAGTTTTCTTAAGTACATAGCAAATTTTGAACTGCAGATAACCACCACATTTCAGATTATAAACAAGAGATTACTTACGGGTACTGCCTTGTGAGAATTAAGCAAAGAGCTCGGTTTCCATACAGAAGATGGTTTACAGGGCTTAAAAAAAAGAAGAGTAAGTGACACAAATTACTTTTGAGGATCTTGAGGAGGAAAAAAATAAAAAAGGTTTTCACAACTATTTTCTGCAAGCACTCTAGCATCAACAATTATATACAAGATTTCTTGAATAGTTTCACTGATTTACAAGTTAAATCACTAAGAATATTAGTATTAATTGTGTAATAATTTTTACAATTTGGGCCCAGTAATGCAACTTCTAATCAACTGAAATCACTCTTAGCCCACAAAAAAAACCAAACAAACAAAACCAAAACACCAAACCACACCAAAACCAAAAGAGGATTTAAACTTCATATTATATAACAATCTAGTTAAGCAGTTTAGTTCTTACCAAAACTCTATGGCTTTCGTATATGATATTATAGCATAAGCAAAGTTTCCTTGGGAAAACTCCTCATTTCCTTTTTGTTTCATAAATTCACTGTTCTGTAAAATCAATAAAAAAACAATTCAGCAACCACTGCAATTCAACTTACTTGCAACAAGAAGTAAAGGAAACATCTGACAAGTATTTATTTCTGACAAGATGTCTTATCTGACAAGGCAGATAAGTTTTTCTGCTTGTGAAAACAGAATGTTAAATATGCAATATTAGTTTAATACTTAATTCTTTGCAATAAATAGCTTAAAAGTATACAAATAAAAATGGTATGCAGTCAAGAATATAATGAACAATAATTAAAAAGCAGGACTAACTCAGAAGCTCTGCTGGGCTCCAGAATATAGTCACCATTAAAAGCTAGCATGTGTCAAATAGCAAAGCAGGCTGAGTACAGCACAGTTCAACCTGTTCCCTACTCAGGTGCCTTTCAGCAGAGCTCCTGAACCACAGAACTGTAGCAAGGAAGACATAGGAATTAACAAAACTCCCATAGGAAAAAAAAAAAACAAACCAAACCAAACCAAAAAAACCCAAACAAAACCAAACAAACATCCCCCCCCCAATATTAAAAAAAAAAGAAAAAAAAGAAAAAAATCACCAAAACCCAAATATGTGCACTAAAGGAACACATGGTAAAGAATAAGATCATCTTATTTCTGTGTTTAAATTATCAAGTTGAACAGTCTCCTATCTATATTACCTGAATTTCCTTCAGATTTTGGGTGAGTGAGGAAGGGAACACTCTCCAGTGTACACTGGCAACATAACTAATGTTCGGTTTATTAGGCCAAGGTCTGTTAAGGTATCTATTTATGTCAGGACAGTTATTCACTGAAGCTTCTGAAACATTAATCTTTAATCATTTGGTCATTTTTATAATCTTTGATCATTAATTCCCTTCCAAAATAACAAACAAACCCAAACGAACAAATAAAGGAAAAGCACAAACATATGGTGATAGATTCTCTCACCTTCTTACAGTTTTCACAGGTCATAGCTTTAAATTCTTCAACTAAGTTACAATCTTGTAGAGCAACTTTAGTAATATACCGTTTAACTGGAAAAAAAAAAAAAAAAAATCAGAAAAATACAGTGGGTGAAGAAGATACCAAAGACAAGTAGTAGGGTTTATCTTCTCATTCTTATGTAACTCCCATAAACTACATAAACTAATTTTTGAAATGTGACTAACATCTCAATTAGTATTTTGACAAAAGAAGAGGTTCAAGAAAGAACTGACGGGTTAAAATAACCACAACAGAAGAAAACCCACACCACCACCACTTTTCCAGTCACTCCCAGAGTAATGAAATACATACAAACCTTAACTATTTCATAATTACACAAGTGACATTCCTCACCACTGTTTCTTCTGAAATGCTCATACTCACATTCAGCAAAGAAAATTTCAAGACAGATCCAAACATTTGGATCACCAATTTCTCCAAGTTTCTTCAGCCTCTGCAGAATACTGACATCACCTATGCATCTGAACCACTCAAGTGCATTCTCAACATCAAAGACACCCTATTTCAGTTGAAGAGAAGGAAAATAAAGGAAAAAATGGTAACTAATCCTATAGAAAGCAGTCTTAAAACAAACATCACAAAAACCAACATCTTATTGGCAACATAGTGCAAGCATTTCATGTAAATATTAACATTACTCTAGCACTTAAACTATCATGCACTTGCTCTCAATTTGTTAGCCTTTTAAACAGACAACAGCTCACAAATCTGTCTGGATAACTCAAGCACAGCAAAATAAAGCATATTCACAAAATTAAAACAGTCTTTCAACAGGAGACAGGGAGCCATTCAAATTATAGAATCTGGTTTAGAAACTTCCTTTTTGATGACTGCACACAAAATTGCTTCAGTGTAAAGTGACAAGCCTGGTTAAAAAAAGAACAATACCCACACGAAGGCAGGGCTAAGACTTAATTCTATAACCCACAACTTCCCTTCTATTCAAATTAAATTTAATTTTTGGAACTACAAAGCCTAATTTGAAGGAGCAGGATTGATTGAAGAATATCCCTTGCCTGGAATACTCCCATATTATCAGCCTTTTGAAAAATAATGTAAAAATTCACAACTAAGGCAAATATCAATAAAACTACAGGAGCTAAGTAATCCATCAGTACCATACAGTTGTATCTATTCTGCTTCTCCTATTGCTACTATCAGCTATGATACAGTCTTCTAATTTAGTGGTTTTACTTTAGCTTTCGCAGTTAACCTACAGCAGGCAGCAGAAACTAGGAAGTGAGTAAAGTGAAACTAAGAATGTTCACAGCCCAAAGTCTACAAGCTTCCAAACCACGCTCTTACTCTGCCATTCACAGTCCTTCAGAATGGATCAGTATCACTACTTGAGAGTCTCATAAAAGACTCCCAACCTGTCTCCAAAGAGGAGAACTTCTGAATCATTTCATTGATCAAGCTGAGTCCCGCAGCCCCATCAAACTGCACTACCACTGTCAGTAATAGATGGCACTCTTTGTACAGAGTTTGCAGGGCCACAGGACTGTGACTTGTCAGGCTTAGTCTGAGCTTGTCCTGACCTGCATAAAGCTCTGTTTGAGCTTGGGTTTAACTGTAATGACAAATTTTCTTCTGAACGGGTGGTTATAATTAATTTGGTTTGAAAATGAACCTAAGTAGATCCTAGGATGAGGAAGAAGAAAACACCAACAGCAGTACTCACAGCAAACAACTCCAGCTATCGATAATGACACCATCCCCCCTCAACACACACATGCAAACACCAGAGAGAAGCCATTTGTTTCTTAATTTTCTTTCTTCTGCAGTAATTCATTCTGGAAGACTTCAACTATACTAACATTAACTTCTCTTCTTAACATAGAAAGTGTGTTTGCCTGTTGCCCATACCTAGGTTTTTAGCGTAACACACCAGAACAGAAAGAGAGGACAAAGCAAAACACACCACATACTAAGGACTATGTTCTTGTGAGGGGAAATCTAGAAATCTTCAAGACTGAAGGCTGAGAGGGCACTGACACATCTCAAAGGAAGAAGCCTTCAACAAGAAATGACAAATGTGCAAGCAACCAACAAGGAAAGCCTCCAGCAGGTACTAGAGCAGATACTGGAGGGCTGACCTGGGCACATAAAGTATTTAAATTAAAATCAATTGGAAAAAACTTACATTTTCTATTCTGCTGCCAATTTTCAGTATGCCACCAATAAAATATGGAACATTCTGGAAAAGGGATAGAAACCAAATAAAACCCAAGTTATTAAGATCTGATAGCTTTATGTTTCTGTCTGCTCAGGATCAGCTCAGTAACATTTTCTGCTCTGCTTGAATGCAGTATCATTTGGACAGTTGCTCTGGTCCATTTCAAAATTTCAGAAAATTCTCTTATTCAGTAGCAGATCCCCTACCATTTCTGTTAAAAAATAAACAAACATTCACTTGGGAATAGAAACATGGATGCTGTGACACCTGCTTAGGAAATTCAGCCACTTTTAACCACTTCTGTAGTTATCTAAGTCCCAAAGAACTAGCTGATACATCTAATGAAAAGCATCCAAATCAACCGTACTTCCTCACCTGAGAGCTTCTGCTCCTCCAAATAAATTTTACTATTGGATATACAGTGTTTTACATAGAGAAGGACATCTAGTCTCAGGAATTAAGAAGAGCAAACCAGAGGTAAAGAGAGAGAGGGGAACATACACAGACCCTTCTACATTAAGACTGAATGGGAGACTACCAGAGGAGGAAACAGCACAAAGAGCTCATCACATGAGACAAAATGGAAAAACTACAGGGACATCCTGGAGTACAAAAAGGGGAAAATAGAGCACTCAGCCTGAAGGAGGAAACAGAATAAAAAAGAGCATAAGGAAGTATGAATCCTTAAGATCAATATAATACATGAATACCTAATACCAAATTAAAAATATCATTTGTTGCATAAGCAAAATATAAACGGGGGGGGGAAGAGTATTTAACTTCATCTGGGAAAGGTGATCTTTTTCTCACTGATACAACTTTCTTGCAATTTACAAGGACTTCAGTATTATTTTACAAATATTTAGGAAGTTATCCCAACTGTAATAAAGCCTGTGACACACTTTCTTTCTAGAAAGATGCAACTCAACTATGAGACTATACATTCCAGCAAAAGGAAATGTCTAATTTAAGATATAATCCGAAGCTACACAAGGTACAGATTAAATGATGCTGTTATACTTGAAAACTTACACAAAGTTAAAATATAGTACTTACAACAACTTTTTTAAGTAAATCAAAAAGTTCTTCCATAACCTCTAAATCGTAGATTCTCTTCCAATACTGCTCCAACATCTGTGAAGTACTTAAAACCAGGAAAAGGTATTATTTAGAAAAGTAACACTGTGTTACATACTCATAATTGCTAATGTTTATGGTAATCAGACCTAAGCAAGGGCATGGTTACGAACTCACATCAAGCCCTTGGGAGGGGTGAAGAGGGAAGAAGAGAGCTGCAAAGTTTTTCATACATCCATTTCTTGCATCCATTCAAGTACTTTCCAAGTACTTAAACACACTCGAATTCCAAACTTCAGAAACTAATTCTTAATATTTTCTTCCATATATTCAAGAACTATGCCTCTGACCGTAACTAAGCCCACAGGAAAAAACATTCCTGCTGACAGTTTTATTACTACTGAAAGCTTACAATGATTTTTCACTGGTAACAATAACTAAAAAAATGTTCTCCAAGTGATTTCATCAGCCTTTACCCAATTACTTACATGGAAGAAGCTACCAAATAATTATTTTCACTTCTGAAGAGAAGAGGCCAAAATATGCGTATTTTAATAATGTTGCAGTATTCTCTTAATGTGTCAACCGGTTGACTGCACCACACTTCACAGGGATCAACATCTTCAAGAAAACAGTTAGGAAGACAGTTAGGAATTAGACTATACAATTCAGACAAGTAATTGAAGTCCAGACAAACATTGAAAAACATCCGTTATTTCCATACTGCATTCCTAAGCAATAGCTAATCAGAACAAGAAAACTTGAACCCTCTAAATACATCTGGTAACTTGAGGGTATTTGAGTAGAAAGGGGAGAGAGAGTTTATATGGAGGGACCTGCTGGCAGGCTTGACATTTCTTGCTCAAGGAATCGCCTCTGTTCTGGATTGTATTGATATAATACATTATCAAGTAATAAATGCAGCCTGTTTCTAAACAAAGAACCTAGCAAGGGTTGGGAGCTACTTAATGGCTGTAAGGGATTCTATTTTCAAGATACAAGAGCCTCTTCTAACTGTAGCCACTTAATTATTTTCTACAATAAATGCAGAGTAGAGTGGCACATAGCAACATGGTACAAAAGCCATCAGCAATATTCTTCTTTTCTCCAGAGGCCATTGTGTGTGTAAAGCATGGCTCTCAAATATAATCCATTCCCCTCAGAGCTGAAGGGAATCCAGCTCTGCATTCTGCATTTCTGCAGCTACTGTTTGTGGGTTTGTTCTTTTGGGTTTTTTTTGGTTTGTTTGGTTTTTTTTTGTTTTTTTTTTTAATATAACTACAAATTACCTACAAAGATCAACTTCAAGCTGTTTTTAGAACTGTGCAGTTAAAACATGGCTACAATTAAGAGACAGGTAATGAACCCAAGCCTTAAGTCTCCATCCTCATAATATTAACTGACTGCATATGTGTACATGTTATTGATCATTTACACTGTTCTCACAAATGTATAGCAGTTTTCTGCATATTACATTAGGACCAAAAGATGAGAATTCTTCCAGTGTAAAAGAATATACCAATGCTTCTGCTCAGAAATAATAATTTTCCTCTTACTCAGACAAAATAAGAAAAAAAAAATTAAACAGCAATCACGGGATCCAAACATACCACAAATTGCATTAGAGAGTATGTTTAATTTACATACCTGTTCTAGGCTTATGTGGCACTCGCTGTAGAAAAGCTCCATGACACTGAAAATGAGCATATTTTTTAGTATTGCACATAATGCAAATGTGTTACACTAACTACAAGCAATGATTGCTGTTTGTAAATACTAAAACAACATAGGAAGGAAGGAAGGAAGGAAGGAAAGATGAAAATTTTTACATTCTGTCACCAATTTGCTTTTCTCAAGAAAAGGTGGCTACTTAACGTATTTAGACCAGTATAAAAAATGGTCTGTGGTTATATCTTCATAAACAAGCAGCATGGTCAAATAGGAAACAAATATATAATGCAATATATTCAGTACTGAGCAATCTGCTTTCCCACTGTATGCTCTTCAAGGGTTTTTAGTTTGCATTGGTTCAAATCTAGTCCCATAAAGAAAGCATCCATTTGTGGCTGACGCACATTACCTATACTCTTAAAAGCACCTTCTGGATTAGTTTCATCCCCTATGAATCCCACTAACATGCTCCAAGATCTCTTCACAATGTAAGCCAAAACATGAGACAGGGGCAATTGGGACATTTGCTCCAAAAGTGTTCTGCTGATCTAAACTAAAATACTAATGCAGACACATTAACAACATTAATTAATAATTAAAAGTATTGATTTAACTATTACCAACTATAATACTCAATGCATGCATCATGGATCTAGACAAAAAAAAATAATTCTATTTATCTACTCCTGTGTAAAAACTTTTTTTGAAAAAAAAAAAAGCGCTAATAATGTTTATTCAAGCATTCATTATCTTATAAAACAAACCTGAGGCAGGTGAATTCCCCCTGCCTCCCCCCCACCCCATTTCCCCAAGAATAATATACTATTGGTATTCCACATGTTTCTGCAGTTATTCCAACAGCTTTCCAAGGAAACCTGAAGTCTGCAATATTTTGCATTACCAAACAACAAACCCCTCTGGGAGTCAATCTTTAGAATTCACATTAAGCACAGCCAAAAAGTAAACAAACCGAACAAAAACAGATGGGGGGGAAGCATGTTTACTAGAGTTACCTAACATGATGGATTAGTTGCTGTCATATGGAAAAAAAAAAATGTTTACCTGTATATCCGTTAAAAAAAATTGTCCATAGATTAATAGTTACAAATAGATGGAAAAACTTTTAATAGTTACAACAATCTATTAAATGACACTAGAATAGTTTCAAAAATTAGTAATTCAAAATCAGGCAGAATTACAATGTTCAAAAGGAAGCATGTTTTAAGATGACAAAACAGTTTTCAAAAAATAATAATTGTGTTTTGACAGATAGTGCGTGCATATTAAAATAAATACATATAAATCAAAGTAAGTGGAGTGGTAGATTTACTCCTTCATGGCAGCATCCTGAATCAATACTTTAATAGGCTTAAAAGCTAGTACTCCAAGCTGAATACCCCTCAAGCTGAAGAATAAGATTTTGTTCCATTTTAAAGATCCCTAACAAAGCCTATTACTTTAACAAAGATAATATATTTGTGTCATTTAATAAACACTACGCATCAGGAATAAATTGCACATTAACATTCGAAAGAAATGCAAATCTATGTGAGGTTCTTTAGCCTGGAGAAAAGGAGGCTGAGGAAAGACCTTATCTCTGTGTATAAGTCCCTGAAAGGAGGCTGTAGCAAGGTGGGAGTTGGTCTCTTCTCCCAGGTAACCTGGGGTAGGACAAGAGGAAACAGCCTCAGGCTGTGCCAGCGGATATTTATATTGGACATTAGGAACAGCTTCTTCACTGAAAGAGAGGGTTGTTAAGCATTGGAACAGCCTGCCAAGAGAGGTGGAGTCACCATCCCTAGAGCTATTGAAAGGACAAGCAGATGAGGTGCTTAGGGGTATGGCTTAGGGTGGGATTGGCAGTGTTGGTTAATGGTTGGACTCAATGATACTAAAGGTCTTTTCCAACCAAAACTATTATGTAAGTCTACTCCTGAATGTCACTGGAGAACATTGTAAAAAACTAATTACCAAACACATAGTTCATAAAGTTTCTTTAACAGACCTGTATCCTCTCAGTGATAGATTTTCTTTAAATACAAGCATGCTGCATGCAGTGATGACTAACTTGACCTAAGGTGATGATAAAGCAACCACATGATCTACCCCAAGTAGCATTTCTGAACTATTACAACATTACACGTAAATCAAGGCTCACTCTCAAGAAGAAGTTATTGCAACATCAACATATTTAACAAACCAGCACACTCAATAACAGAGGGGAAAAAAATAAACACTTGTTATTTTAAAATCAGCTAATATTGAAAGATGACTAAGCATCTCCTTTGCTCCACAGCATGGATTTTGCTACAATATTTAAAAACAAAACAAAGCACACACACATGCTCCACACCCGTACCCTCTATACATCAAGCCCAAAGTCAGAGTCCCACTGAAGCAAAACTGAAACCCAAGAGTTAGCACTTGCACAGAATCAAGGGCTCTCTTTCCACAGCACAGCACACACAACACCTTAAGGAATAAAATACACAGTATTCTGTGGTGAAGCACTGGAACAGGCTACTCGGGGATGTGGTGGAGTCACCATCCATGGAGGTGTTCAAAAAATGTATAGATGTGGCACTTTGGGACATGGCTTAGTGGTCATGGTAGTGTCAACAGTAGGACTTGATCTCAGAGGTCTTTCCCACCTTAATGATTCTATTCTGTGATTTATGCTAACACAGCTGTTAAGGTACTGTAATTTGTCCACAGCACAAAAATAACAAATATCTTCACTGACATAAACAATTTCCAACAAGACTCACTACTGGTAACTATCTCTTGTTAAGGCAGAGCTTCATCAAGAAGAAATTCACTTTACCTTTACTTTTATTTCTGCATATGAAGAATAGCAAGCCAGATAGCTTGTATTTCACAGTAGCAACACTTAGGGTAAATAACTCATAACTGAACTCTCCAAGCAACAGAAATATTAACTACCAGTGTTTTCTAAGACTCCTTATGCATAGCAAGCAGGGGGAAATAAGAGCCAGGGAAAGCATTCTTGGAAATATTAAAACAGATGACTGCTGCAGTTTATTCAATAACAGAAACAACCAAATAAGCAGAAGCTTTTTTAGGCACAAAGAATTACAAATAAGTGTGAGAGACAATAACAAAAAAAACAAACAAAAAACGGCTGAGCAGTCAGCAGACTTGAACTTCCATGAACTAAGTTGTGGTTCCTTCATGAGAAAAGGAACTGAATCTGCCACTCTGAAGTATGAGGTATATTATCCCAAGTATGGCTTGGATACATGGCCAACAGGTTGGTGAAGTTTTGTTAACATAGTTGTATATGCATTCAGTAAAACTTGCCCTACAGAAAATGCCCACTGTCTGTGCTCTACCTCAACTTAAGTGCATCTGCAAGAGAATAACATATATTGGTGTACCTTCACATCAGTTTGAATTAATCAACACTAGCAATTACTCTATAGATCAGATCTGGAGATAAACCCCACTGGACATCTTGCAAGTTTTTAATCTAGTTTCAAATCTACTTACCAATTCACAATGAGATTTATCATGAGCATAAAAACCCAAGGCTGCAACCTCAGTTGCAGATGAAGGTTCACCCATGGTACACGACCCTGAAAGAAAAAGATAATGAGAAAAAGAGGAGGGGAAGGCAAGAGGCATATAAACACGTGCTTTGCAGGACTTAAAATGATCACAGCTTTAAACTACACTTCGCTGGAGTTTCATGGAAGACACGTGCTCTTATTTTGACTTAACATAGATTAATGTTGACAAAACTAACTTTAAAGTATCAATCAAAAGCTAGTTAAATCGACAGTCTTCTAAGAACCTGCCGCCTGCCAGTACTCCAGCCCGCTACTTCACGCATGACCGGCAGCAGAAAGGACGGCG
>VWZY01011437.1:145028-161473 GCA_013399075.1 Chloroceryle aenea | reverse complement strand
AAAGGGAAGAGAGCGGTATGGTTGAAAACTCTCCAGCCCCGTTGCCGGAAAGGGCAATATATGGATTTGCTCTTTTTTTAGGATCGTGGTTTGGCTTTAGTAAGTATGCTGGGTACTGAATACCTCACCGAAAAGTGTTGACTTGCTTATGAGGCAAATGTAATTCTGATGAGGCCATCTGAAAAGGGTAGAAGTTGTGTTACTCCCACGTATTGTAAGGTGGATGATAAGGACTAAGTGTGCTTTACTTGCCAGACCTGTCAGTTGTTGCAAAGATCTGTCCTAGCTGTGATTTCTTTGTGTTTTGTCTGGTTTTTGCCTTATTCTGGGATCTTTAATAGTGTTACAGTCAGATTACTGAAAAAAGTCTCTGCATTCTTATAATAGTATCAGTTTTACTTACATAATAGCAATTTTACTTGAATTGCATACATTGTCATTATTCAGTAATAGTTGTAGGTAGTAGTGCAATCTTTCCTGCTCAAATTCTGGGGGAAAAATAAAATAAAATTAAAAAAAAATCTGGTCAAGAGAAATGAAAAATGATTAGTGTTAAACCAGCATTTCTTTACTGGTGTGACAGGTACTTTACCATTTCACTGGGAATATCTTGCATGCCCACAGAGGACCAAGGCTTGAGAGGGTGAGAACACTTGCTTTAACACAAGAAAAGGTGCTGCCAATATACTGTAGTAAAATAATAAGCCAGTTTCCTACTGTAAGTCTTTCTCACCCTTAGGCAGTTAGTAGAAATTCAATTTGGTTTCCGTTCCTCTCACAGGAAGCCATTGCGGGTCCATAACTTGCGTCACTGTTTTGCTACTAACCTGTTCCCCTCAAGTTAAACCTTTCTCTGGAATCACTAGGGAGCAAAATTTCTCAGTATTGGGTTTGTTGATGTGAAAATTACTAGCCTGACAAGAATCAGAAAGTATTGCCACTAACTTCATATAAACAGTTCTATCCAAGTGCTACCAAGCACATCCAATTCTACCAAATGACCCAATCTGTGATAATTTTCTGCTTCTAATATCTTCTGTGTTCAGGGTCATTTGGCACCCTTATATTGATTTTGTTGTTTTTCTACAGTTCCCCTTGCAAGAAATTCTTGTCTCTTTACATAGGAAATCAGAAACTAAATGTTAAACCAAATATAAAAACTATATTATATAACCAGCTACAAAACATTTCCCCCATATTGGGCAGGTTTTGTGTCCAAGTGGCATATTCTACAGAGTTTTTGGTAGAGTTATTTTGGTTCAAAAAGTGTAAAAGCAAAATATTATCTCAGCATGTAACTGTAAGGAAGTATTGCTCTAAAACTTAGGAAGGAAGTCTAAACCAGTATCACTCATGCTATTATGACTTTTTTAATTCTTTGTGCAGTGTTGTATCTTATCTGGGCATACATTCCTGAGACTTGGCTGTTCTCATTGGGACTATCATACTGGCCTCAAAAGTAAGTTCAACCAATTAAACACTTTAGCTGGAGTAAGTGTAAGGCACCCTTAATTATTTTCAAAAACCAAACTTTTTTTAAATAGTGGCCTTGTATTTAATCCATTTTTTTCCTTATAATGAAGGACTATAATCTTTGTGAAGCATTTTCTTTTTATGCAAATAAGTATCTCTGATGAAAATTTTTAATTGGGTGATGAAAGAAATAGTATTTGAATGTTTTACGATAAATGTGACTTTTTCAGGAAGTTTGCTGAAGAAAATACAGTAAACTAATCCATAATTAAAAAAATAAGAACCTTTTGCAAGGAATCTATTTGATGATTTACACCAGTGACTCTGCAGTCAGTAATCTTGGGATAGACCAGATTTCATATTCAGAGGTCTTGTTTCTTTTGTTCTTGGCTAAGTTTGTACTGGATAAAAACCACTACATTTAAACTGTTACATCATTGGGCATTTGTTGTTATGATATGTAAATTTGAAAATCTTTTTCTTCAGATACTGGGCAGTTGCTTTGCCGGCATACCTACTAGTTGCTGTAGGAATTGGTTATATATTACTTTTTGGTATTAACATGATGAGTACAGCTCCACTTAACTCCACACACACCATTACAGGTAATTTTATTGATTTATTTTTTTTTCCTAAGATTTTGACACTTAACTGATAATTTCTGTGAATATATATATGTAGTCATATATAATATAAATAAAATTTTAAGCCTTAGAACTATTTAATCTAGAAAGGGACTTCTCAGAAGTACTGAAGTACTAGACTGAAAAGGTATTCACAAGCCTGACTCTTCCCCCTGCTATCTTTACAGAGCATACTTTGATAGCAAAATAGACCAGAGGAACAGGGGTTAGTCATATGAAGATGTCCCAGCCTTGCACCTTCCATTACAAACCAGTGAAGAGTGTCATGGGAAGAGGGTGTGAGTAGCTGTCAGTGGCAGAAGTGGGAGAGCATGCGGAGTCAAGGTGGTGCAGAGGAATATGCTACAGCATTAAAGCCTGATCAGATACTTTAGTGTTTCCCTGTCTAAAAGAGAAGTTTTCAGTTTTTAACTTTTGTGTGGCCTTTACCCCTGCCAAGGAGACATGTTCTAGGCATTCACGATATTCTCCAGGCAGCTGCATCTTCCTTCAAACATCTTCCTTCAAATGAGGAGTTCCATCCCTATTTGCAGGTGGCCATTTTTATCAAAAAAAAAAAAAAGACTAAAATTTGTCAAGGAAGTTACCTATTGCTAAGACAGCTGAAATCACGT
The DNA here is from genome assembly GCA_013399075.1 of Chloroceryle aenea. Lineage (NCBI taxonomy): Eukaryota > Metazoa > Chordata > Aves > Coraciiformes > Cerylidae > Chloroceryle > Chloroceryle aenea. Next base: position 158,742 of record VWZY01011437.1, on the reverse strand, counting down.
CTGTGTACTACATTGCACTGAACTGCTGAGTTAAAAAGTCAGCCAAGGCTGTAGATCAAATGCCTAACTCCAACATTTCTGGCAAAAACTGACATTTAGTCATCTCTGTGTTCCTGGCCGCTCATTGACTCTCTCACGTAACCGTGTCATTTAACATCGACCCAAGAGTTTGCATAGCTGTATGGGGATGGGGGACCTAGTTTAAAAAAAAACAGCTACAATTGAAATTTTCCTTCTTCAGAGGAAACAGTTCCTTAATTATATTCAAAGTGCATTTGTAAAAATGTTTATGCTGACAGGAGTGGGTGCTGTGTAGTGATGTGAACAAGCAGCTGAGAGGGAGGTTGGACAGCATCTTTCAGCAGAAATCCTAGTGCAAACTGTTCAAACTGCAGACTGAGCTATTCACCATGGGATTCTTTGTGTGCTTCTGTTATCTTTGGATAGTTATGGTTTAATGTCATACAGCATCTTAAACCAAGCAAAGTCCCAGACCGTAATTCAGCAGGTGAATAGGGATGATTGATTTCTTCAAGGGTTCTACTTCCATAGTGATGTAAAGCATTTCTGATAATCATCTCATTATACTTCAGCAAGATGGAGTTTGCATCATGATTTACAGTAGCTAAATTTATATAGTGTTGCATTATATAACATTTCTTGAAATAAATAAAACAGATATGTGAAATGTTCTCATCTCCTGTAGATAATTATGCAAAAAAGCAGCAACAGAAGAAATTCCAAGAAGAAGCAATTCCTGCATTGAGGGACATTCCCATCAGTGAAGTAAACAGGATGTTTTTCCTTCCTGAAAAAGGAATCTGCAATAGCAGGTAGTCATTATTAAGATCTTTATTATTATTAAGAAAAATATAAACATCTCCAAGATAAAACAAAACAAAACAAAACTTGCTGCTTATAGAACAAAGCACCTGAATTTTAAATTAAATTTCTTTTAACACACTTCACTGAGATGGCTTGATTTTTATTATTATGCATGTACTTTAATAACCTGCATTCATATGAGAATTATGCCACATTTATCTCATCATTATTGTTAGTTTAAAATAGCATTCTCTTAGTTGTAGATTTCTGCTTGTAATTTTCCTCTCAGAGGGAAATATTTTTCTTTTTTCTTTTTTCTTTTCAACATTTTGCTCAGAAATAGTAGGTTTGGGGTGTATTGTTTAGGGGTGTTTCTAAAGAATAACTCCTTGTATCTGAGACTAATGACTGTAAATTAGTACAATGTTTATATTTGTTTCATAGGTACAGACTTTTTTCATGAAGTTTTGTTTTCTAGTTTGCTGCAAATTGCTATTATTCCCCTTTCTGCCATGATTTTGCCCTTCTGTGTGCTCAAACACCCATACATAGGGGGAATTCAAGATTTTTATGATTGACAGAAATGAAGATGTATTTACTTTTTTGTCAATTGTATAATCACATTGTAGACACTGAAATATTGACTGTAACCTTTATTTTTCTGTGTCATTTCTACCTGTGTTCTATGTTCTTTTTGCTTTATGAGAAGCAATTTCTTTTTTGATTTTAAATTGACAACAAGTGAAGGCCACGTTTCTGGTATCATTTGATGTAAGGATTAATTTAGTCCCCTCTTAAGGATACCCAAATCCCTTCAGGATAAAGAAAAGCTATTGGAAAATGCCCTCAAGCCCTGAAAGCACACAAATTAAAGGACTGTAAACCTTGGACAAAGATTGTATCAGTGATGAATCTGCCATTTCATTTAACTGTGGACCTCACAATTATGGGAAAACTAACAGAGGTACCTACGTGAGTAGGCAAACTGGGGCCATTTGTTTAAGTAAAACTTGCAGGCATGAAACTCAATCTTCGTATTTCTGTCACTGCTGTGTAGCAGCACTTCAAAGACACTGTAGTGACCTTTTCTTCAACTCGGGAGTAGTGTTTGATGCTTCAGAAGTTGTCTCTGTGATGAAAATAAGCCCAGGTAACATGGTGCATATGGACTAATATTGTAGGGAGTTGCAGATGTTTGGGGTCCATGATTTTACCATTTTACATGTGACTGATTAAAGAAAAGACACACAACTCTGACAGCAAAGGAAAAAGAGATTCTGCCTTTTGTAAATATACAGCGAACTTATTTAATGAGATTTGGATAGATTTTTCCTTGGATATTATTCAGGGAAATAAAAAACAAACAACAAACCTGAAATGATTGAACTGTGTTGCAGGTAGTGCTTTTCTTTACATAACATACCTGTTCAAAGACTGGATATCAGGTATCCATTCTTCTTGGAGACAAAAGTGAAAAAATAAATAAATCAAGGCAAAAACCTAAAGTTGCCCTTATTTTCACCCTTGTGACTCACGAATTGCGTATCGTTACAGCAGAATCGGTAGCAACCACTACACCAGCTGCCTTGTCCCTGTGGAAATAAACTAAGTGCTGAAACCTCAGCCTTGCTTTTTAATGCACTTTCTGTGATTCTTCTGCAGTTTTAGTCATATTGGAGACTCGATGTTATTTTACACATCTTGCTATAAACATAATCTTGTAAGACAGGTTTCCCCCACAATGTATTCGAATGAATGTATGTAAACTTTTCATAAACCCAGGTGCACTGTTTCAAATGAACAGGTTGTATTGTCAAAGGAAATAATAGAGCTCCGGTTGCCAGATTTGCGTAAAGGTGGTTGAGTGTGTCTCTCTTTCTTCCAACGTAGCTGTAAACGGAAGGGCAGTGATGACACAGACTGCATGTTTATGATGTTGAAGTTGAGAATTGCTGAAAGAGAAACTTGAGAAGTAGTGAGTTGAGCAACTGGTTTAACAAGGGAAGCTGTCTTGGATTTTGGTCTTTTGTATTGTGCTGTATTGAATGCTGTAAGCTTGGAGGCTTCACCTCAAATGCAGAGTGTGTGTTTGAAGTAGAGCTAAAGAGAAAAGCTAAACTCTTTGTGTATCCACCTAATTGCACTTTTATTGTAAGCATTAATAGGAGCACTTGCCACTTAATTGAGATCAACAGGGAGCTATAATAAAAGGGGAAAATGCTCTGTTGTGAAGTTCAGAGCATGTGGAGCAAGCATACATGAGTAAAAAGTTGGTACAATTTTCCATGTGTTTGTGACTACTGCTCCTATCGATAGGATGGCTGGGGAAAAACAAAAAAAACACACACACAAAAAAAAAAAAAAAAAAAAAAAAAAAAAAAAAACAAAAAAAAACCACAGCATCTCAAATGTTATTTCAGTTTGTAGACATGAAATTGATGTCTCTGAAGGAAGCACTGCTGAGTGAAAAAACTTGTTTTGGCAGTAGTAAAATGGAGTTGCCTTTCTCCTTGAGATACGCAGGTATATGTCTGCGGTTACCTAAAGCATGCTGAAGCATACAGGCCATTTTAAAAAAAGTATTTTGAGCATACTTTGTAATGCTGTCAGCTCAATTTGATGATCTTTAAAATAATGTAAGGCTAAAAGGTGAATAACAAATTATATTAGTCTGGATTTTTTTATCACAAAACTTCAGGTACCAGTAAGTACAACCAAAGACCCTCACATATAAATCAAAAAGCTGTAATAGTAAATGTTGATACTGCTGCTGCAGACAACATTTCTATAAAGTTAAAAATTGGCTCAAATCGGGAGGGCCATGGTTGTTCATTGAGACACCTCTATGCCAGGTGGTCTCTAAACATTAAAATTGCAACTCTACCACCACTGGCAAATAAAGCATATACAAGGAAAGATGGTAGTAAATTAATAGTAATAGGTTTTATCACTCATTATAGTGGGCCTTAAAGTGCTGTAAGTTAAATCAGGAAAAGTTAGGCTGGAAAGACACCTTAATGAAGAGGCTGTAACTGTAGAAACAGTGAACTTTCCATCTCTGACAAGACTTAAATGTGAGAATGGAAGTAATGGTGAGATAGTCTAAATATTGTTTTACTTTTCTTTCTCTTCTCTCTTGCTCCAGATTTCTGTCCCAGGCAAGTGTAACATATCAGTGTCTTGGCTATATCTGTAGCAAATCAGCCTAAAAGTTCTAAGAAGCTATGAGATGCTTGCCCTAATATAGTGTTTCTCTAATACTTAATTCACATTCATGCCGAAGCTCCTACAATGAGAAATTCACCACTAAAGCTCTTTTGAGAAAGACTTTTTGAATCTTTTATTTCTTTACCAGGCTGTTTCCATGGATTTAATCTGTGGTAAAATGATAACACAGATCTGCTTTACAGACAGCGTAGATAAAAATGATTTTGTGTAAATGTATTTTTGTTCCATAATCCACCTTTTTCAAGGGCACTTGAGTCTGAGTGACCATTTAATGCAAAGTCCTGCTTGCTGCTGTACTGTTAGATTTCCAGCCAGCTCTAAACAGCTGAGATGAATGGGGGTTTGTATCTCCCTTCTATTCATGAATTAAACTGTATTCTGAGGAGAAACTTTTGGAAGGATTTAGTTTTATTCTGATAGTTTCCTTGCAAAGAGATTGCCAAAGTAAATTTTGTTGGTATGCTGTGCAGTTTATGTATATGTATCTCAGTCTTTTGCTAAAAGCAGCTGAGAGATTAACCCAGTCTGGAAATCATGATTATATGCAGTGTAATGAAGTGGTAGACATTTCAGTGAATTGGATGGATTTTGCCTCTAGAGCTCATAAAAATGCTAAAGACTGCCTTTTCTCAGTTGTGGCAATGTCATTCTATCAGCATAAATGTACCTTAGAAAAAAAAATAAAATTGTTCCTGTGAGAGTTCTTTTCCTCTTAACCCAAATTAATACTGCATCCTGTTTAGAAAGAACACTCAACAAAGTTTAATGTCATGCAAAGGTAGGCTTCCCTTAGATATGTGTATCTTTCAAGAGCTTGTCTTAAAAGAATTCAAGACTGTTTTACAAACATACTTCAATTTTGGTTTTTCACGTGAATACATACAATACAAAATATAAAATTATAAATAATGTTTGAATACCTCTCCAGCATTCATGTACCATTGAACATTAATTTGTCTTTTACTATCATATTTTTAGACAATGAAACTCAAAAGGTAACATTTTCTGGAAATGTTGCAGCTGTTGAACTCCTAAGGGAAGTTCTGTGGAACAGACATCCTGAGCCAATCATTTAATCTGTAAAACGCTATGTTTCTATCTTGTCTTTGAAGTAGCAAGCTCATGATAAACTCATTATTTGGGGTTGCTTTGTTATCTTTTTCCCGTAAATGATGGATGATTCCAAGGTCACTGAAAATTTAGCAAGGTCAAATCACAGATGAGGAAGCAAATCAGAACTGAAAACTGAAAGTTAACTGCAGCTGAAAAACAGAGGTGCTATCTTAGTTCACTTTTGGTCTCCTCTTAATTATTAACAAACCAGTAAGGGATCACAATGCATATTTTATTTAAGTGTGCAAATAAGAGTTTGTTGACACTGTGACATGAAAAGACAGTCACTGATTCAACAACAAAAAAGGATAATACAGTTTTGGCTTCCTCTAATAACTGCAATTAAATATTGCCAATGAGGTAGATAGTACAGTAATATTACCTTAATTTGGAAATGGAATTTTACAATACAGGGAAAACCAAATGGAGTGTGTGGCAGAGACTGAGGAATTGAATCAGTTGAGGGCTCAACAGATGTGCAAGCTGATTAGCTTTTTCTAACAGCCCTTCGTAAGGCTGTTGTCCATTATCCAATTTTATTTTTCTAATAACAGTGTCTGTTCTACTTTCTTAAAGAAGACACTTAAGATGTTTTTTTTCTGTTTCAGAGTTGTGGATTTCTAACAGCACTTGCTTCTGTCATTAATGCCATTATATCATCTGATGCATCTGGGATGGAGCCCATTTACAAATATTAAAATGTCTGTTTCAGGGGAGACCAGAGAGAACTATAGCAAATATCCTGCCTCCGCAGCACTGGCTAGTAGTGCCCACTAAAATAGTGAGTTGGAGTAATCTTCCTACAGAAGTGGTAGATTCCCCAACACTGGACACTTTTAAGATTCAGATGGATAGGGTGCTGGCCCCTCTTGCCTAGACTGCTTTTGCCAAGAATGGTTGGACCAGATGATCCTTGAAGTGCCTTCCAACCTGGTATTCTGTGATTCTGAAAATATGGTAACTTCAGCTGGTCATCCAAGCTGAAGTTACTGTGTTTTCAGATGGAGCTTTTGAAGATTTCTGACTGGTGTTAATAACCAGTCCTCAGCATCAGCACGTGGTCCCACCTGTTGACACTAATCCCTTCAGCTCAAAACCTCTCTTTAATGCAGGAAGATCACTCTCAGTTGCAACTGAAGCTGGCCTCCATTTATGTCATACAGTCCTGCAGATACTAGTTCTTCATTGCTATCCTGCAACAACAGTAATGCTCTTGCTGGGTGTCCCTGTCTGCAGGCATGCACCAGTCTCATTTGCTACTTTCAAAGGGTAAGCACAGCCCACTGCTGGGTGTCAGCAGGACAGGCAGAGAAGCTGTACAGGAGGAAATAACAGGAAGCATGGTCTCAAACAAAAGGTCAGGATTAGCAAGGAATAACCTACTGACTGTTACTTTTACATAAAGGATCTTTAAATGGTGACAGTATGTGTGTAAAGCAAATGACTTTTCAGTGTAGGGTGTTACAAAGCACTGTGCTGCGTGGGGCTTGTGTGGTAACCACTGTTTTCAAGGGGGTGGAGATGGGTTCCCTCAACACAATCCTCTAGATTCCAGTCATCCTCAGTGAAAGCCTGAGTGACTCAGCGGTAACCAACCTTGTGTCATAGCACAGATTAAAATGGCAGCACAAATGCACAAGAAGGTGTCTTAAAGGGTGAGAAAAAGCCCTGTTTGGGACTCAAAGGTCAAGGCAGAACTCCAAATGTTGGGATTGAACTCAGCTAGTATTGATGGAGACCAGAGCTGCTTTCAGCAAAGAAGTTCAGGCTTAATGTACAATAATTTGACCATTGTAGGGAACATGCCTTCATTGACCTGTTGAGTGATTTTGAATGCTTTTCTGTTTGTGCTATGGACTGAATAATGATGAAGTTGGAGCATAAATAATTTTAGGATTTCCTGCGAAAGATCTGAAATACATTTAAAATGTACTTTAGTTCCTTATGTTGGGAGGTGAAGATGTGGAGATGATGAAAAAGTGAAAAAGCTGAATATATGTGTGTCACACCAGTTTTACAATTTCAGCAAGTTCTTGTAATTCCATGTATTATAGGTTGTTGTCTCATTGTGTAAATTTAATGCATAGATGCTCTTTTTACTTTGTAAATAGTTATTTTAAAAAATCATCCACTCTAATATGTTCATTAATTTGAAATACTAATTTGCTAGACTTAGTTTATAATGCTATCACTTTTTTTGACAGTACGTCATACTAAGAGAAGACCTGACAGACACTTTATGTGGCTCTTACAACTGTCTGACCTTATTTACACTACCAACAGTAGCATAGAAAAGATCAAGAATCTTGGATTCTGCCTTTGCCTTGTCTCCAGGGAGACCATGGCAGTTTGGGTTAGAGATAACATACTTGAAGCATAGTAATTCTGAAACATAGTGGGGCCAAATAGCTAATCCTCCAGCTAACTAAAAAATGCTGGCCCAGCAAGACACATACTGGCAAACTCTCTGAGCATACACAATTTATGAAACAAAAGGTTAAGGAGAACAAATTATACCAATGCTCTGAATGAAATAAACAGTACTGAAAAAGCAGTTTCTGCTAGCAGAATAACAGTGTTGGAATGCATGTGTCCATATTGTACATAACATAAAGATGCTGATGAAAATTGGTAAGTCATCCTGAACATTACTGTAAAAGAAATATCAAGGTAGTAAGACACACATCCAAACCCCTCTAGATGGGGATCACCAGTAGGTCAGTTATATTAAAATAGATTCAGGTACACTAGGCTATAGAAATAACATTTGAGTATTGTGTTGAAGACAAAAAGGTAGCACATAATCCATGTTTTATTGTGTCATTACATTAAATCATAGCATTTAATCAAGGCTGACTTTTTTTCTGAATGACAAAACAGCACTTTTCTGATTACAGGGGTGGAAATCTAATAATGGCAATGACTGGACCCCAGAAAATAGCTTGACTCTCATTTAGAACTTGTTTTGACAGGGGTTACACTGGAAATGCATTAGGTCAGTGTGGCATACAGTGTTTGTATCAGAATAAACATGCCCCCTGGAGCTAATAAGCAATAATATTTCCATTTTAAATAATTTCTTGCATAAATCCAAACATATTTCAAAGACTTCGGGTTATTTTGGGTCTGTACTTTATATTATTTTGCCTCTTAATCCTGTTTTCATTTTATCAGGACTACAGTGTAAAAAATAATGAGTAACTAAGTACAGTGCTCTTCATATTCTTAATCCGTATTACTTAAACTGTCTTGATTTAAACCCTATAATCTCTTGTTCAGCTTCAAGGTTTTAAAGTCTCTCAAAACACAAAAGGATTTCCTCTTGGTTTCCAGTTGCATTGACTCACTCTTTCTCAGTAGGATAGTTAAAAATAGTTTTCTTTTGAGCTTTGATGTATCTCTTTGTTCGGTCAGATGCTTGTCCTTACATTTCTGACAGTTCTTATCTCTTGATTTTTTTCATTTTTGTTTTGTGTTTGTCAGGGATGACCACTGTTCATTATTAAGCTGAACCAAATTCTTCTTCATCTTCCTCAGAGGTGGCATCATCATTGTAGAAGTGAATCGTAGCTTGTACTGGAAAACTTGCCAGAACCTTCTCTCCAATGTTATTAAGAAACTTTTGGGATTTGGACTTGGGCAAATAAAGTCTAATAAGAAAACATATTTGAGGAAAAGGTAAAACTATGTGACCCTTTCCCAGCTGAACTAGCTTGAGTATTAAAACCTGTTTTTACTTTTATTTGGAGAGAGAAAAAATCTCATGTTTCCTTGTCTTTTGAAATAAAAGTTGCTAAGTAAAAGGTAATGTTGATTTTAAGTTACCTCAGTTGCTTTGGACATATTGTGTGTTGGATTTATCTAAGGTCTCACCCTGATGAAGTGTTGCCAGGGCAATTATGCATGCTTGAGATGGTTTGATTTTTAGCATAGTTCAGAATGGAAGTGTCCCATGTGACTGGGAGAAAGCTTGTGGGATGTAATGAGATTCTGGAATTAAGATCAAGGCACCAAGTTAAAATTGGGGTGGGTTGCTTATTGCATAGAGGTTAATCTTAGTGTATTTTGTGTCTCCAGGTGGAGGAAGAGATGTACACTGAGAGTTAGTTCAAAATTAATATAGTTTTGTTTTGAAACTATAAATGTAACAATTTACATTTCAGATTTTCACCAGCTTTCTCACTAAAGCAGAATTTATGTGGTCTGTAAACTTATATGTTTTGGTGTGCATACGTAGGTACATCTCTTCCTTTTGGTTCCACCTTGGCCAGTTTTCAATTAAATTTGACAGTGATAAAGATCACACAGAATTTCAGCTTCTACAACTTTTATAAAAACAAGTGCTTGTAAAGAAGAGAGATATTCCATTAATTTTCCTCCTCTAAATGAAAGTCCAAATCAGGATTTTCTACATCACTAAGCTTTAAAGAATCCAGTATTGGCAGAAACCCACATAAAGCCACCATATATAGGAAAAGCTTTACCTGGAGTTCAACTTTTATTCAAGAGCAAATTTAAGCAACCTCAAGACACAGATCTGTAAAAAGTCACATTCTATTAGCAGCTGTTCGTGTTAATTATTTGGGCTTTGTGGGCTTATTATCCTATTAATAAATGTAAATATAACTTAGATAAGACAGAATAACATTGTTTCTTTTAAGATTTTTTTTTCTTATTTTTGTACTTAGTATATTTTTTCAGATTCTGTTCAGCCTGGAAATCTTTCCTTTTCGAGAGATAAAAATCTATGGAGTCTGGTGAGTAGTTAAATTGCATTACTAAAAAAAGAGTTACTACAAACAGGACATAATTCTCCTGAGAAGGAATATGTCTTGTATTGGAAGTTGTACTTTTCCTATATCAAGTGATAAGATTAACTCACCTCACTGGATGTTGAAACCCCAGGGCTCCTTTTGATCTAAAATTTATGAGTTGACCATCCAATTCTGACTGCAAAGAGACATATTTATTACTTAGAGTAGGCTAAAAATGAAGATTTCACTTTTATCTTGTACAGGTAACTGTAAAATTCTGCAGGACTGTTGCTCTGTTTGCTGTGCTGCACGCTGTTTTACTCTATGTAAGAGAATATAAACATTTGCAACAATCTTCAGAGAATATAAACATTTAACAAGGCATTTGAACTTGTACGTTTTACAAGCCCTAAAGCCATGAAATTGTACATTTCACTTAAGTTCTTATGAGATATCTATAGCAACTGGTGAGCTAGTAACACAAGCAAACGGAAATTCAGTGATTGGAAGAAAAAAGGATTTTCAATCATTTTAAAGGATTGGGAGGCTAGGGTTTTATAAAATGCCTCTTTACACTAACCAGTAGTTTGGAATTGGAACATTCAAGTCAGCAAGCTAAATTGTAATCAAAGATCGCACAAACACGTCCAAACAGTAAAATAAAGAGACAACTGTCATCTCATATTCCTATGCAAACGTTGATAAAAAGGGAAGCATTTTTGATAGGTAGCAAAAATACATTTTAAATATCAAAATTAAATGTAGCATAGAAGAAATTTCTTCAAATTAAGGTCACAATAAAACCCAATAATTTGCAAATGTTAATGTTACTAAATCCTATTAGTATTATAAGCTTGGAATGTAAACCTAAAAGCATCTCCCAAAATCAGTGAGCCCTATCCCTTCATCTTATATGCTTGTATTCTTTTCCATATCTTAAACCAAGAAGACTGCTTTTTTCCTCCTATTACTATAAACTTTATGTTGCATAAAAGGGGAAGATTTAGCTTTGCTAAATCTCTGCTCTTGTGAAACCCCACCTCGAATACTGCATCCAGTTCTGGTGTCCCCACCATAAGAGGGACATAGATCTGTTGGAATGAGTCCAGAGGAGGACCACAAAGGTGACCCAGGGGCTGGAGCACCTCTGCTATGAGGATAGGCTGAGGGAGCTGGGATTGTTCAGCCCGGAGAAAAGAAGATTCTGGGGGGACACACGTCCTTATAACTGCCTTCCAGTACCTGAGGGGATTCTACAGAAAGGCTGGAGAGGGACTCTTCACAAGAGTGTCCAGCAATAGGACAAGGGGAAATGGTTTTAAACTGAGGGAAAACAGGTTTGGGTTGGATTTTAGGAAAAATTTCTTCAGTATGACTGTGGTGAGACTCTGGAATAGATTGCCCAGAGAGGTTGTGAATACCCCTCCGTGGAGCTGTTCAAGGCCAGGTGGGATGAGGCCTTAAGCAGCCTAGTCTAGTTGAGAGGCGTCCCTGCCCATGCTGGGGAGATTGGATTAGATGGTCTCTAAGGTCCCTTCCAGCGTAAGCCATTCTATGAGTCTATGATAAAAGCCTCAAGGACAATTGCAAAATCTACTTCGGTTTGTACAGAGACAAAATTTCAGTGTTAATTTGTATTATATTGTAGATATGGCAAGAGTAACTTTAAACTACTTTTTTAAATTACTTTTCCACAGGCATAAATAATGATGTATGTAATTTAGGTAGTAGAAAAAATGTTGCTTTTTATATAAGGAAAAGTATATTAAGTATAGGTAACTATAGGATATATTGTAACAGATTCTTTGCAATAAAGGTAGAATTATTAGTTTAATGGTTTTTTGTTAGTACTTTTCATTTTCAGTGCTTTGCTCAGCATCTTCAGTTTCTCAGGATAGATTCATATAGGTATAATCCTAAGTTTTTGTTTGTTTGTTTGTTTTAATACAGACAAGATAGTGAAACTTTTATTTGTTTCACTCACTAGTGTTTGGAGTGTCTACTGATCTGTAAAGCACTGCCATTTATATGTATACATTGCAGAAAATAAAAGTAGCCAGCTTACAACTAACTAGCAAAGACACTGTGGTCAATCCATCTTGGAAGGCCTTCTGCTAGAAACCTCATTAACTGCTGAAGAAGATGTATATTGTCTTCCACATCTGTGGGATGTAGGTACACGATAGTGAGCATCTCTTTCTACCTACACACCACACAAAGTACACAAGTATCCTTCCTCAGTTCTTGTGACCCTGTTAAAAAGCATATGAAAGGGTTGCTAAAGCTCTCCTTAGACTCATTAGGTCCCAAGCTGCAGAGGCACCTGGGATGCTGAAGCAGTGTGGACGGGCCACAATGTATGGATGAGAAGGATCTGAGAGGCTTCTGTCAGGAAGGAAAAATGTTAAAAAATTGAAACTGTTTCAGTTATACTTGGCTTGAAACAACATCAGGCTGTTTAGCGTGAGCATGGGAAACTTCATATATTGTTTGTTTTTCTCACACAAGTGGGCAGAAGCCCTAGTGTGAATTAAAGCTTCTGAGCTGGTTGAATAAAATATTCTGCAGAAACATAACCTTGGTAATAAATTACAGCTTGCTGATTTCAGAAACCTTAGTTTCTTGAAATCAGTGCTGTAAGTATGTACTGTCATGAGAGAGTGACTCCTCTCATCCTTAGCAATTTTACAGGTGCCTCTGGCAAATCTTGGAACGCTGCTGGGAAGGATGTTCTTCCTCAGGCTTTCCCAAGGCATCTGCTGGGAGGAGTGTGGTACTTCTTCAGATCTGTACAGTTACAATCTCCCTCAGCAGCATGCAAAAAGTACAAGGTAAAAAGGTGTTGTCTGTGTTAGAAAATAGTAGAAATTGTGAAAAGACTTGCACTAAGGAGAATTGTTGTCTTAACCTGCTGAGCCTTTGGTAAAAAGTCAAAGATGTGACTGAATCAGATTCTACAGAAAGTTAAGAAGGTACTTAAAACTAATCACGGGAGTAGCACCATTTCAATACATTTTCTGAAGTCTGCAGCATCAGGACCTATGTTGAATGTGCTTCAATCTCTACTTTTCTTCTTAGGGCCTAACAAATCTTCCTGCATAAGCAACACGGATAATTATAGTGCCTTGCAAAGGCACTTTGCAGTAAGAACTACTTAAAAAAAACCCCACCAAAACAGTTTTCTGTTGATTTCCTAGCTGGTTTAGCTATAGTAACATCCCTCCTAAAAAAGAATCAATAAAATTGTGCATCTGAAAGTATCTTTTTAAAGTTTCATCTTGAAGTAATTTTAACTCAAAATCCCCCTATATACAAAACACCACCCACAGAACAGGCCTAGAAGTTTGAAACTGAGGATATTCTTATTTTTTAAAATAAGCAAATAAAAACTGCTGTTAAAATAAGGGTTGTTTGAGTGTAAGCAGTGTTTTCTGCAGTTCCTTAAGAACTGATGATTCTATATCTGATATAAAATTAGCAATACTCAACTATTATCATGTGCAGAACACTGTAATTTGAACCATATTTTCTAACACTGAAGAAATGCTTGAAAGAACAAAAGAACAGATGACCAAGCCTCACTTCCTGTATTCAAATAGTTTAAGTTTCTGCACCTGTTTTCTATAAGGATTATTTTCTCCAGGATTTACTCTTACCATTTGTTGATTCTCTGTCTTCTCACCGTCTCTTGCTGAGAACATCCAGGGCCTCCATAAAGCAGGGCTGCTGAAAGATTAAGATAGACTAGTGCTCTCATAGTTAATTCTTTGTAGTAATATCCAGACAATACAGCT
>VWZY01011437.1:120343-131901 GCA_013399075.1 Chloroceryle aenea | reverse complement strand
AAAAAAAAAAGGAACAAAAAAGAGGAGTTAGCTTGTTTGGTTTGGTGTTTTTGTGTTTGGTTGTGAATGGTTTTTTGATTTGTTTGGTTTTTTTTAATCTAAATGATAGAATTTGGCAGAATTCATGGAATGACAGAATTGTGAAGAGCTTGTGTGCAAGGTGGTAGGAGTATGCTTGCAATCACAGAATGGTAGGGGTTGGTATGGACCTCTGGAAATCATCTAGTCCAACCCCCCTGCTAAATCAGGTTCACCCCGAGCAGGTTGCACAGGATCATGTCCAGACAGGTTTTGAAAGTCTCCAGGAAAGGAGACTCCACAACTTTTCTGGGTAGCCTGTTCTTGTGCTCCATCAGCCTCACAGTTTTTCCTCATGTTCAGACAGAACTTCCTATGTTCAGTTTGTGCCTGTTGCTCTTTGTCTTGTCGGTGGGCACCACTGAAAAGAGTCTAGCCCCATCCAGGTCTGTCAGCCTTTCCTCGTAAGAGGGTTGCTCCAATACCCTCATCCTCTGCTTAGGCCTCTGTCAGACTCTCTCTAGTATTTCCCTCTCTCTTGAATTGGGGAGCCCAGAACTGGACACAGTACTCCAGATGTGACCTCACTAAGGCAAAGATGGAGAAGAAACACAGAAACAGAAATGTCTGGGTTGGAAGGGACCTCTAGAGGTCATCTAGTCCAACCCCCTTGCTGAGAACAAGGACATCCTCAACTGGAGCAGGTTGCTCAGAGCTCTGTCAAGCCCACCTTGAATGTCTCCAGGGATGGGGCCTCCACCACCTCCCTGGGCAACCTGTTCCAGTGCTCCACCTCTCTCGTGGTAAAGAACTTCCTCCTTATTTCTAATCTAAATCCACTCCTTTCTAATTTAAAACCATTAACCTTCATCCTTTCACTACAGGCCTTTATAAACAGGCCCTTTCCAGTCTTTTTCTAAGCTCCACTAAGAACTTCCATTGACCTGCTGATCACACTGATACATGCAGAATACCATTGGCCTTCTTGGCCACAAGGGCACATTTGTGATTCATGGGCAACTTGTTATCCACCAGAATTCCTAGGTCCTTCTCCACAGAGCTGCTTTCCCCCAGGTCAAACCCCTAACCTGTACTGCAGTACTCTACACTTGCTTTTGCTGAACTTTATTGNCGGTGGGCACCACTGAAAAGAGTCTAGCCCCATCCAGGTCTGTCAGCCTTTCCTCGTAAGAGGGTTGCTCCAATACCCTCATCCTCTGCTTAGGCCTCTGTCAGACTCTCTCTAGTATTTCCCTCTCTCTTGAATTGGGGAGCCCAGAACTGGACACAGTACTCCAGATGTGACCTCACTAAGGCAAAGATGGAGAAGAAACACAGAAACAGAAATGTCTGGGTTGGAAGGGACCTCTAGAGGTCATCTAGTCCAACCCCCTTGCTGAGAACAAGGACATCCTCAACTGGAGCAGGTTGCTCAGAGCTCTGTCAAGCCCACCTTGAATGTCTCCAGGGATGGGGCCTCCACCACCTCCCTGGGCAACCTGTTCCAGTGCTCCACCTCTCTCGTGGTAAAGAACTTCCTCCTTATTTCTAATCTAAATCCACTCCTTTCTAATTTAAAACCATTAACCTTCATCCTTTCACTACAGGCCTTTATAAACAGGCCCTTTCCAGTCTTTTTCTAAGCTCCACTAAGAACTTCCATTGACCTGCTGATCACACTGATACATGCAGAATACCATTGGCCTTCTTGGCCACAAGGGCACATTTGTGATTCATGGGCAACTTGTTATCCACCAGAATTCCTAGGTCCTTCTCCACAGAGCTGCTTTCCCCCAGGTCAAACCCCTAACCTGTACTGCAGTACTCTACACTTGCTTTTGCTGAACTTTATTGGGTTCCTCTCCATCCAACTCTCCAGCCTGTCCAGGTCTCACTGAATGGCAACACAGCCTCTGATGTGTCAGCCACTCCTCCTAGCTTTTTATTGTCAGCAAACTTTTTGAGGGTGCACTTCCTCCCTTTATCCAGGTCGTTGATGAATATGTTCTTCAAAAATACTAATGCTAGCAGGAGATGAAAGCTGAGAGAATGCCCCAGACATTTACTTTTCAGAATGTTTTCTGACTCATTTTGCTTCAGGTACTGTGTGCGTGCTAGAAGTGCTCCAGGGTGACAGGCAGATGGAGGCTGTTGATGGAACAGCATATAGGCTGCTATCTGTGAAATGGTCCTGAAATACCTTGCTGCAGATTCTGCTCGCAACTAGGCAAAGAGGATATTGTTTCGAGGAAATGCAAGTGGTGTTAAGCAAAGAAAGCGATGGAACTTGAATCTGATGTATTGTGAGACAGTTGGCTATTTTGTTAATCAAGTTTCTCATTGAATTTCTTTGAGAAATCGGAGACAAAACCATAGTAAATTTATTTGGCCTTATGGGAGTGGAGAGGGATTCAGTTTGCAGAGTTTGATTTCAAATATTTTCATGGCTTAGCAGGCAGAAATAGAAATTACCTTATGAAGAACATTTTTTTTTTCTTTCCTCTCTCAGTTTGCTCTGCAGGTTTCACACTGCCAATAATAATAATAATCTTTGCCCTTCTTTTACTGCTTGTATTCGCCAGAAGAAAATTATCTTTGCATTTCTATCTTTTTGGGGGTGAGAAAGGGGAACACTTAACAATTCTATTTGCTAGTTTTCCCTCGGATTCTTAGCTCCCAAGTCTTGCTATGGGTAGGTATGTCTCCCTCTCTGCAGACTGAAAGCAGTTCAGATTTTTTTTTCAGTCCTTTTTACTTGTGCCAAACTTTTATCTGCAGTCTTCAGCAATGCAGGAACAGCAACGCAAGTTCAATGTCTCTGTCTTACCCAATATCATCACTTTATTAGCTTATTTCAAAATAGTTTATTTCAAAATATCAGCAAGCATTTTTTTCACCCTACCTTCCTTAAGGTGCAAGTATTTTTCCAAAGCTATTTCCCTTGCTTCATTTTGTCTTTTGCTTGGGGGCATAGGGAGAGGCAAAATAACAAACTGATAAGGTGATGCATTAATGAGAACTCCCTCACCTTCCCACCCTTAGGCTACTCTTCTTTCTGTAAAGCGCTGTTTACAGTAGCGGTCATGTTTTACATTTGTGCAAAAATTTTTGCACTCATGATAAATGTTAATTTGTTTAAAAATGCTCTGTAAATAGTGAGCTTTGTGCTTTCAGTCAGACCTTCCTGAAACAAAGAGTCATTAAAATAAATGTCTTGGTATGAGTGCAAATTTATTATGTTCTTGGGAGCATGGTTAAGATTTGGCGTGTCAAACGGGTAAAATTCTTGCTATGATAGATGATTTGTAGTGAAATTAAATCTAAATCCAGCAGTGGTAGTGATACTCATCATGGCTCTTTTAATATCATCTTTAAAACCCCTTTTTCTTATTCTTTAATTCTTTCAGCTGTCCATTTACAGGAATCTACTCTGAAGGAGTTGGTGCAGGTGGCACCATCTGGAAAAGAGCAAAGTGTAAGCAGTACACAAAAGGATGAAGTAACTACTGCTGTTACTTCTAGTACTACTGTTAAATCAAGATTAGGAGTAGCTGAGTCTGCAAGACAAGGTGAAGAGGAGAAATCCAAGCTACAGAAAGAAAGTGAACATGAAGATGAGTTCAGCAGTCTATCTAACAAAGACAGCGGTGCTGGAGATCATCATCACTTGCATCTTTCCAGCTGTCATGAATGCTTGCAACTTGAAAACAGTACTATTGAATCAGTCAGATTTGCCTCTGCAGAAAACATTCCACAACTTTCTAATGATTGTGATAGCAAACTGGAAGAGAAGAATAATGATGACTCTCTAGCAAGAGGAATAAAGAGAGTAAATCTTGCTGGAAAACCCCCTAATATATTGATTTATCTTGGCTCTGAAACTGCAAAGGTGGAATTTGAGCAAGTAAAATCAATCCTTCAGGAATGCATTGATGCAAACAGCTACACCATCTATCAGCTGCATGAGGAACAAGTTCTGAGAGCTCCGTGGATTGATAATTCACTGCTGTTGATCATTGCCACAGAGAAGCCTCTTTCTGAGGAGAACCACAAGCAATTTATGAAGTTTTTATCTAAAGGTGGAAAGATTCTAGGGTTTTCTTCATCTTTTACATTTGATGGCATACAAATAAAGAGAAAAAACAAACTGGAGAAGACTGTTCATGAATTGGTGGTCTCTAAAATGGACAGCACTGAAATGAAGTTAAATCTTCTGGTCAGTGGCTATATTTTTGAGGAAGTGATGAAGGATGATACCAGCAATGTGAAGGCATTAAGTCGATTAAATAATGCTGATAAAGATATAGTTATTGTTCATCTGAATTACGGAGACAGTGGAGGAGAAGCCATTCTTTCTCAGGTACTGTGTATACAGAAGCATTAATTTGCTCTTTGCTACGTGATGTGGTTGTATACTAAAAAGTTCACTTGTTCTTGTTGTATGCTTTTGGGTATGCTTCTCAAGGGGAGGTATAGGTGGATGCCTCAGTGAACCTACAAGGACTCTGAATGCAGAATGGCTTTCACTTGATCCTCAGGAAGCTTAAAGAAAGGTAGAGAAATGTCCCTGCTGTTCCAATTCCTTGTTTTCATCATGTAGCTGTGCATATGTAGGTCATACAAGATCAAAGCGGGTTGGTGGAAGAGAGAGCACATGTGCACAGTAGGGAAGCATCTTGAAGTGTAAAGCTATTTTTTTTTCTGCTTGCTAGAAGTTGTGTAGTGGTACAACTGCATTTTGCAGGTTTTGGGAGTTGGGAATAAGAAGAGCCAAGCTGTTGGTGAAAGCTTATACTGGCAAGATAAGAGACATCCTTACAGAAATAGGAACTATGGTGAAGCAGAGAGTCAGAAGAGGATGTAAAATAAACCTTGCAAGAAACTTGAAAGATGTCTTCTTTTAAGGTTTAAGGTTAAGGTATCAACACTTCTGGAAGTCTAGAGAATGAGAGAGTTCCAGCCACTATTACTTATTGCATGCCATGTCTAGAGTAACTGCTGTACACTTGTTGCTTGAGCAAGTATCTGCATAATAAAGGTTACTGAAATGTAACGAAATGCCAGTGGTGATTTAGGTATCTCAGTTCTTTTTTTGCTAGTATTGCTACCATTTACTCAGTTACATTCTCTTTGAATCTTAGTGTTGTGAATGAAGTGAACCATTTCATGGTTCCTTTAACAGTGTTTTGATTAAGGCTAATTCTAGATAGATGTTAGGTTCATGACGTTGCCCTTGCTTTCTGTCATTTAAAAACCCTCTTTATTCAATTAGAATGCATTTTTTTTTTCATTTACAGTGAAAATTAAAATTCTAAAACTTGTTGGGTGTTTTTTGTTTGTTTGTTTGTTTGTTTTCCTAAAGCGTGACATGTTTTCAGTCAGTAATATAAGCTCCTAATCTATTTCTTTTGGGAGGAACAGAGAAAATGTAGTCTGCTGGAAACTTGCTTTTTGGTTTCCTGAGTCTTCCTTTAGGCTTTCAACTTTTAGTTGTTTAATATTCTGCATGTAATAAATAACTCAGAAAACCCTGGGGACAGAAGTGAGGGAGCATAGAATGAGCCAAAATATTAATTCCACTCAATAATATCCCAAAAAATAGGTACCTTCCCAGTGTTAAGGTATTGTGATCTCTCTTAAAAAAGAAAAAACAAACAACCACCAAACAAAACCCACAACCCCTCAAAAAGTTAAACAGTAAGTTCACATATTCATCATCTTTTTTTATTATTGTTACTCTCCATCTTCCTGCATAATGGGTGAGGAAACTTCAGTGGCTGTTTTGAAGGTAAATGTTGGTTACCGATTATTTAAATATTCACAGATATGTGGCTAAAGTTTTGAATGATAGAAAGGCTGATAAGAGGTACCATTAAGTTTAGAAAATAAGTTTGTTCCCCAGAAGTACACATCTACCTGCTTGTGTAACCTGGGCTGTTAAATCTGGAAACATTTCAGCCATTTCACAGTAAAAATTATAAAGTGAACCTGAAGTCAGCTTGCATGTTTTGAGTTAGCCTCACTAGGCGCAAAGGTAAACATTTTCTTTCTAGCATAGCTATATCACTTTCCTTACTCCATCTTTGCTTTCAAGCACCACATTGAGAAAAGGAGAGCAAGATTTATTTGCCACTATTTAAGTAGATTTATGTATTTGAGAATATAGAATATATTAGATTTAAGTTTTTAAGAATATAATGGAGACATAGCTGAACAAACTTTAGGAGAGATTCTAGGACCTACCAATATTTTAGTTGCAGGAGAACTTTCTGAGAAGCCTAGAGCACTCAGATTTAACTGCTCATGTATAAGGTAACATGTACTCTTCTAGCAATTACATAAATCAGAAATATTCATTGAGTTTCTTAGAAGTGCTTTTGTCTCTTATCAGTTTATCAGATGAAATCTGCTAGTTCATTGGAAACTCTCTTACACCTTGTAGCATGGTTATAGCTTCATGTAGGAAGCTTTGCCACCCCTATGCTGTATGCTTGTGCTAGAAAATTGATTAGATACTGTTGCTATCCATTTCTACAAGTTCCATGATGAAACCTGCTTTGCTGTACCGTTTAAATTGACCCTTCTGCTGTAGTAAAACTTAATACTGCAGAGGTTTTCCCCAGGAAAAAAAGGCATTACAGTATAGCTTCAAAAATCAGATTAAAAGGATTAGTGTCTCATTTTATAATTTTTAAATGACTTCCAGTCTGGATTTGAAAAGCCTTATTGTTTTCTCTTCAGGGGACTGACAGTGGCATCAGCTATTAAATATTCTGTCACAGGCTTGTTGTTTCACTTTTTTCTGAACTCATTCTGTTTCCCCCTCACCCCATTTAAGCATATTTCTCTGCATTTCAGTAAAGTAGATCACATATGAAAATGAACATAATTAAAATGTGCAGAATTGGAGAAATTAACAAAAATAATAGCTTGTTATTTTCATAAAATGAATATGCATATAGTAGGGCCCAAAGACTTCTAAATATCTTGAACCACTTGTTTAAAAAACAAACAGAACACACAAAAAACCTCACACAGAAAAAACAATAATAAAAAAAAGCCAAAAATAAGGTCCAGAAAGGAATTTAGGTGGTTTGGTTTGTTTGTTTGATATTTTTGTTTTTGTTTGTTTGTTTGTTTCTGCATTTCATTTCCCTTTTAAGCACCTGCTTCAGCCCCGAGAAGTGTTACTCTGCAAGGTGTGCTCTGGGGTTCTAAGCTTTCTTTCAGACGAAACATTTCTTTATCTACACTGACTGTGACTTAATTCATGTGACACAGTGAGGATTTGCTCAGCCTGAGTTGTGCATATCTTGTGCAGCCTCTGATAAAACTCTTTCAATTTTAATGTAATTTTGCTCTTGTACAAGCCAGAATATGACCAGTATTGCTGCTCTAGGTTTGTTGCAGACATGAAAAGCAGAAGTAGTAAGTAAATACATGTTTGAACGACTCCAGGATAAGATTAGTTATTAAGAAGGGATATTTTGTGTAGGTTTCGGATGAAATTGTGGTGTACTGGCAACAGTGATCTCTGGATCAGAAACTATAAATTTATAGTATATTTATATATATAAAAATAGATATTCCCTAGTTTATTAGGATAATAAGGCCCTACTTGTGTAGATATGATGAAGACATGAGAAACTTTTAAATTACACTAGTAATATGGGATAGTTCAGCAACCACAGTCAGAACAAAGCTGCTTTGGGAACTGTTGTGCTTATCGCTCTCTGCCATATTAAAATCTATAGTAACAAAATCTTATTCATTTATTTTAAAAATTCTCTTTTCACATACCCTGCCAGGCACACTTGGAACTGGATATCAATTCAAAGGCTGTCCAGACTGAAGAGGATTTTAATTTGCTTAAGATAAGCAATAGCAAAAGATACGAAGTTCTCAAGGAGATCTTGGTATCACTTGGCCTGCGTTGTGAACTGAGTGAAATTCCTATGTTAACACCTATTTACCTTCTCTCTTCTGATGAGGTAAGGCTTCTGCTTACTTGAGTTACTTCCGTTACTTGAGATTTACCCTAAAAGACAAATTCTGTGTTCATTTAAATACACCTTGTTTTATATATGGTATTTTTGCTTGGAGAGGTTTATGTATGTATTACAGGTAAGCAAAATCTTTGATTTCTACTCTGTCACTGTTTTGCTACCTGCTAGTAGTAATATTCTATTTAACCACGGGGAAATTGTGCAGGGTTAACTTCTCATACATATTTACTGTATTTCTGTTGAGAAATTTTAGGCTTATTTGCATGTTTCTGCAATATCAAAACACAAGGATGGGTAAGCTACAGAAAGAACAGGAGTTGTTTTTGTCTTAAAATGAGGTAGAAAGCTCCATATAGGCTGGCAACAGATGATCAAACCCAAATTATGGAGAATGATGTAGCAGATCAAAACTGAAAGACCTGAGTGAGTAGGGGTGAATGTGTGATTACACAATGAAGAGCTTTATTCCTGAGGATGTTGTCATATTTTCTGGAAACAGAGTAACTTCTTGTAATTAAATTAGCTGACTTTTGTGGACTTCTCAAGTTGGGATTTTGCTATGAAGAATCGTGAAGTATATATGAAGCAGAAATGTTAACTTTTAAATTATATTGATCTGAAGGGGTGAAGCAGTAGGTGATTAAAAAGCAATACAGATTACTCAGGCTCTTCTTGAAGCGGGGCTGTTGCCAACACTAGATCAGGTCAGCTATGCCCTTTGGTTGAATATTGAAAACCTCCAAGGCTGCACGCCACAACCTGTCTGTGCAACCTATTCCCCTGCTGCTCTACCATTCTAGTGTTTTTTTTTTTTTTATTACTACTATTTTTTTTCCCCTTATATCCAGCCTGAACCTTTCAAACTATATTTGATGGCTGTTGATGCTTTTGTAGTGGTAGTCTGGTGCTACAAAGAAGTATTCAGCTATGTCAGTCTCTTAACTCTCTTAAGTAGACATAGGTTGCTATGAAATGAATATATACAGAAGATTTGTAGTTTATTAAGCTCTTCCTTTTTTTGTTCTCCTCATTCACTCTTTTTTAATGATTCTTTTGTATGCTCTTGCAATTTTCAAACATGCCATTCATAAAAAAAAAGTTATCTAATTTCTATCCACACTTGCCATCTAGTGGCATTTTACAGGGTTGCAGGCCATGTATTAAAGATATTTTTGCAATGTATACTGTATAGTTAAAGTTTATATCGAAATTAGGTTTTAAATGTTGTTTTTCCACAGGTGCTTTGTTGTTTTTTGGTTTGTGGTTGTGTTTGGTTTGGGGTTTTTGGTTGGTTAGTTTGTTTTGTTTTTAAATGGTGTTTTTTCTGTGCTGGTATCTGCAGTCATTGTTTCAAAGTCTTTCACTTTAGCCATGATATGCTTCCAGAATATTGTGTGAAAGGAAGTTGCAACTTGGGTATAAAAACTACATTTAATAATGCAGAGATAATTTAATACACTAAGGAGAATGTAGTCGTTCAGCTTTTTAAGAAGTTATTTTTCTCCATACATCATGTTTTACACAGGTGTTCTTGCCTTCCTAGAATGTAAGGAGGTACCAGAAGTGTACCTGATGGGTGAATAATTTGAGGAAATATTTACATTTAAGATCAGAGCGAGTCAGTTGTACTGGAAATGCAGGAAACTGCCTTGCAAGCTCTAGTACTCTTAGAGTTCACAAAATCACAGAATGGTAGGGGTTGGAAGGGATCTCTGGAGATCATCTAGTTCAAGTCTCTTCCTTTTTATTAGTCACTGTTTTTATGGAGAGCTTGTCTAGTCAGGTCACTGGGGATGTATTGGATAGTATATTCCTTCCCTGAGAGATTATCCAAGTAATGTTCATTAACAGCAATTGATTTTTGGTTGATTTTCTTATGCTACCCTGTAGTAAGAAATGCCATAATGAGTCAACTAATGACAAGCAAGCTCAATGTCCTGTTAGTAGTTTCACAAATGGAAGGATAGCAAACACTATTCTTGCCTGCAGTTCACTAATAAATCTTTGCAACCTGAGTTTGCATCTGCACCATGATGTGTAAAATCCGCTGATAGACCTATCCTGTCAGATTGTTCTCATTAAGTTTGGAAACTACAAGCCTCTTCTGCTTATGTGGAAGAAATAATAATTGATTTTGCTCTGCATGTTCTATTCCATCAAGTAATTTCTATTTTTCTTTCCTAATTTTTAAATTCTTTCAAGTGCTATTCTGGTTAGTTTTTGCTTTCTGATCAGTAAACTTCAATTTACAGTAGAGCTATACCCTGTTCTATCTGATTTCCTCGGTTTCTCTTTCCCATCTGCTTTTCTCCTTTATCATTTCAGAGCTTTCATCAGATCTATCTTGTACTACATTGTGGACATAAAATACAAAATTCTCAGCTTTATTATATGAATGAATAACTTATTTTGTCTTCTCCTCTGCCAACAATTGCTGAACAATCTCTCTCTTTTTGCATCATTGTTGAGATGCTGTTAATAATCCCATCAAATCTGTTATGCTGATTGGTATAAATTTGATTATTAATATTTTCACATCTTCCTGTCTACCTGTGGATTGGAAATTTTTTTTTTTCTTTTGTTTAGGATTCACTTTTTGAAGTTTTACTTTCCGGTTTCTATGGTTATCGTGTATCTTAAAATCACAATCTTACTACATGGATTTAAAAAAGACAATAAATATGAGAGAACTGTCACTAGCTCTCTGTAAACTGGTGTAACTTTAGAATTTGGGGAGACAATTTCTTTAGTTCCTTTAAGAAAAGTTAATACTGGGGAGAGAGTTGAATTTTGACTTACTGTCCAGGATTCCATATATGTTATCTATTACTTTTTAAAAGTTTATATATAGTAAAATCTGGGGGCTAGTTTGATGTATAAAGAAATAAGCAAAGGTAAAATTAACTTACCTATAATGAAATCTGAATATAGTGTTCTTTTATTTGAAAATAGACTTGTAAAGGCAGGTGTCAGTGTTTCACGAGGAGTTATGCACTCGGTAATGCACTTATTGCTTTTGGCATATGAAAAAAAAATTTGTTCAGGGTGGATTGTAAGAGACTTTGGAAGAAATATTTAAACCTTGACAGTAGTTACATTGAAAATTACACAATTAGATTTTATCCCTTGAGAAAAATACATTAGGAAAAGGATGGTCAAGCTTTTTTAAAAAAAGATATATATTTATGCTGCTAATACTGTTCTAAAGCAGGCAGAGGTTTCCAGCTGTGCTATATTCAAGTTGGAGATAGGATGAGTTGGGAACTGTACTAAATAAGCACTCATTTTAGCTGTTAAATATATTTTTGGACAGCAGAAATTAGATCAGGTTATCACCACTGTTTGGGAAACAGTATTAGGTTACTTGTTGTTAGAAAGTTAAAATGTTGGATTGAGATGTCTGACTAGAAAATACTAATTTTTTTGTGTGTATTGCATTTCTTCAGTCATGTTACTGCTGTGATTTGATTCCCATCTCTTTTACTTTTTTCCCCCCCTCTTTCCTTTACTTTCTTCTTTCATTTCCTCTCCTTT
>VWZY01011437.1:0-120252 GCA_013399075.1 Chloroceryle aenea | reverse complement strand
TCTCCTTTTTTTTTCTTCTTTCCTCACCTCATGGGGTTTTTTTAAATACCCACAGGCTCTACCAGTCTGAGACTGAAATTCTGTTAATATTATGACTTCAAATTCAAATAAGAGCTCTCGTGCCTGAGTAATGGATGATAATTTCCATCTGTTAAGAGGTCTAGATTTTACCATGTAGAATTATGCTAGTTAATCCTCAATTAGTACTCACTGCTTTTGTTGTTAAATGATTGCTGTGACAGTTACCACTTCGTGTTCCTGATCTCCTTTCTTGTAAATAGAGTATAAGGTAGGGGGTCTGTAAGGTGACAGCACTTGACATAACCCATCACCAGTCTTTCTGCACTAAAGCTTGCAATTATGGTTTCCTTCAGGTGCACACATCTGAACATTTTAAAAGTTGCTGAACTGGGAAAAATCCATATTATATTCATACAGTGCTACAACAACGAAGACAGTGTTTGAACCAAGCACAATAAATATGGAAGGCAGATTACTTGCTATTTAGAATTTTAGTTTAATCTGCAGAACTTTTTGATGTTAAACATTACTTTAGAAACAAATATTGATATTGAAACACAGCACCTTTTTATTTCCCTGTTTCCTTGAACCATTATGAAGCAGTTAAGCAAATTGTTGACTTTTACAATGCTGTAAAAAGAAAATTCTATGTCACCATGGTGCAGGGTGAACCCAAATGTGTTGAAGCAAATGGTGATCACTGTAATCCTGTACTCTGGCACCCATATGTTCAGTGGCAGCTTCAAGCATAGAGATCTGATTTTTTCTGCAGCTTTGCCTTTAAACACTGAAATATTTACTCTTTCACATTGCCATCTTAAAGGATAACTTGTCAGACATAAATACTAGGATTGTATTTTATTGCCATAAGTTTCAATATAACATCTTCTAAGTTTCAAAACAAGAATTCACTCCTTGAAGAATGACAGAGATTTGTCAGGATAGTGATTATTTCCATTAGGAAGTATATTACACCCACATAGTTGCTGATCTGAAGCTCTTAAACTTCACTACTAACTCCTCACGCTGTGTTAGGCTGAGTCACTTTTTTCACTATCTTCCAAATGGATGGCGGCCAAATGATGAAATGTAATCAGTCTTCATTACTTCATCTCAGCTAGTAACTGTCTTTTAAAGGGTATGTTCTTCCAGAATAATAAACACTCAATACAAGCATACGAGCTGAAGCTTGAAGATGGGGAATTTAACTCTTGTTTGCTGAAGTCAGAAAGAGTAAAAAGTACAATTGAAGGTACCTCTTGAATTTCAAACTTTACTTTAAAGGACACTGAGATACAGAATACTGCACTCACAAGGGTAGTGCAGGGTGAAGACAACATTTTTATTTTCATAATTCAGTACACTACAGCACAATTAGAGTTCAGCTGGACCAGATTTACATGTCTTGAGCTGCAGTTTTGTTTCTGTGATGGCATCAGCTGTTTTTGAATTCCAAGTCTATTATGTCAGTGGAGAGAGTATATGAAGTTACTTTATCATGAATCAATCTTTCTTTGAGGATGGGAAATTTGAACTCCCAGCTAACACTGTAATGAACCTAGATTTCAGGGTCCATTTTGAGACAATTGTTTCTGAAATATTTCCATGCATATTAATGTGTATTGTAGAACTTGAGATTAAACTGTGAAACTGCAGAGTTGTTTGGGTTTTTTTAATTTCCAGTGCTAAAATCAGAGATAGTTAGACTGAAACTCCAAAACCTTTTTTTTTTTTTTTAATTATTCCTATCCAAGTTTTCATGCTTAAAAGTGAACCGAAAATATATAATCTACAAAACAGCAGCATTTTGCTTATTTTCTCCTATCATCCTGAAAGCATTAGCATCATCCCTGCCTTTTTAAGACAGTAAAACAAAAAACAAGAGCCCTTTGGAAGTGTTTGTTCCAGAAAGGAAATTTGCTCTTTGCTGTAGCTCAGAAGGAACCTGAGAGCTGAGGAAAAATACTGAATGAAAAGCACACCACATAAGAGACCTGAAAGGAGTCTCTTGATCACTGATAAATAGTTTGTGTCTAACATTTTTTACTTTTGTTAATGTATTATGTGTATTATTTCAAATGGACAGTGCATTGTTGCCAGAAATCTTTGTCTGTACTTGAACATTTTACCAGTTTTTCTCTTGGCTAGGAAAGAAAATGTCTCTTATGGCAAAGGTTCTTCAGGGGTGTGTGGGGGGTTAGATACAGCAATGTAAACGCATCTGTACAAGTAAAAGTGTGTATTTGCTGGAACAGCTTATTGTTTGGGGGAAATGGATTTAATGCATGCCATATGTAGAACTCTTTTTGCTGTTAAAAACTGTATTTCAACTAGGCTGGCTAGGCAATGCAGTGCATTTGGTAAACCACTTGCATTCTGACAGGTAGCGAACTTTCGATTTTAAGTAGCTTTCTGAAGAATTTATCTGGAAAGCTTAACTGAAGGACTGATAACAAAGTACTATCAATTAAAAAAAATATCTGCAAACTTGCAAACTCAGAGGGGTCACACTGAGCAGAAATCAAAACTATTTCAGTGTGTAATTTATTGTAAAGCTCTTTGTATCAATGTCTGGATTCTAGTAATAGTACCTACTGTTTGGTAATATTTGAGCATGTAGTTGTGAAAGGAATGGCCCTCTAAAAGAGGGTGGCAGTTTGACAGTCAGTAGCTCCTTTTCTGTCTTTGTTCTTTTTTTTTTTTTCTTCTCCAGTAGCACTCAAGATGGTGCAGGTACATAGGGACCATATCCTGCTTTGGCAGTTCCAAGGTCTTTCAGTCAGAGGAAAGCAGAAAACCATTCTTCAGAGAGCTAATACCACCCTGACTGAGGTGTGAAGCCCTGCAGATTCCTGGTTTGTGCCCAGTGCCAGAGGCAAGAAGTTTGCCAGCTAAATCCTCTGCAGGTTCAGCATGGAGAAAGCCCAGTCTCAGAAGGACTTAGTCTGTGTAGGGCCCTTTTGAACATCAGCTCCATGATAGTGATGGGCATAAGAAGAGAGAACTCAGTCTGATGTGGTTTTAATTCACACTTGTGAATGGCTAAGAGAATGATTATGGTCAGTTCCTGTGGTTTACCAAGCTCAGGGTAATTTCTTAATCTATGGTAACAAAGTAGAGTAACTGAGAAGAGGGGTGCTCCTCTGTTTTCTGTCCTTGCCCTCTCAAGCATACAGAGGGAGGATGAACTATGGGACTTGAAGGTAGGTGCAGCATGAGTGAGGGTGGACAGAGAGGGGAAGAGAAGGAAATCTACAGATGGGAATCAAGATACTGGTTCTTGTTTCTCATTGATACTTCCTCTTGTACATCAGTGAACAGTTTTGCAAAACCTGTCATACAGTGGTGTAGTAAACAGAGGTGGAATAAGTACTATATTTTAGTACATTTTTCTCCTCAGCTTTGTATTACTCTGCATACCCTTGTTATTGTAGTTTCCCAATAGATCTGTCAGTTCTTCAGTAAAATGTTTAAACTTTTTGGTTCCAACTATTTGGTAGAGGTATCTATTTGGACTTCTGCAAGACCTTTGACATGGTTTCTCACAGCATCATTCTCTCTAAGTTGGAGAGATAATGGATTGGGCAGGTGGACTATTTGATGGATAAGGAATTGGCTGGATGGTTGAATCCAGAGGGTAGTGGCTCAATGTCCAGATGGAGATGAATGACAATCAGTGTCTCTCAGGTGTCTGTGCTGAGACTGGTGATGTTCAATATCTTCATCAGTGATATAGACAGTGGGATCTAGTGCACCCTCAGCAAGTTTGTGGATGACACCAAGCTGAGTGGTGCGGTCAATATATCAGAGGGATGGGATGTCAGCCAGAGGGACCTGGACAGGCTGGAGAAGTGAGACGATGTGAACCACATGAGGTTCGACAAGACCAAGTGCAGGGTCCTGCAACTGGGTCAGGACAATCCTCATTATCAATACTGTCTAGGGGATGAGGTGATAGAGAGCAGTGCTGTGGAAAAGGACTTGGGGGTTCTGGTGGACAAGAAGCTGGATGTGAGCCAACAGTATGCACTTGCAGCCCAGAAGGCCATTAGCATCCTGGGCTGCATTAAAAGATTCATGGCCAACAGATTGAGAGAGGTCTACTCTGCTAGTAGTTGGAGTACTGTGTCCAGCTCTGGAGCCCTTAACACAAAAAGGCTGTGGACCTGATGGAGTGGGTCCAGAGGAGGGCCACAAAAATGACCAGAGGGATGGAGCACCACTCCTTGGAAGAAAGGCTGAGAGAGTTGGGGTTGCTCAGCCTGGAGAAGATAAGGCTCAGGGAAGACCATATAGCCGCCTTCCAGTACCTGAAGGGGGCCTACAAGAAAGCTGGGGAGTGGCTGTTTACAAGGTCATGTAGCAATGGTTTTAAGCTAGAACAGGGTAGATTTAGATGGGATGTTAGGGGGTAGCTATTTACTGTGAGGGTGGTGGAGCACTGGAACACGTTGCCCAGGGAAGTGGTGGAGGCCAAATCCCTGGAGATATTCAAGGTCAAGCTGGTTGGGATTCTGAGCAACCTGATCTAGTTGAGGATGTCCCTGCTCACTGCAAGGTGAGTTGGACTAGATGACCTTTAGAGGTCCCTTCAAGCCCAATGCGTTCTATGATTCTATAGCAAGGGAAGGGAAACGCTTTCTGAATTTTCAAGTCTTCACTGTTGACTGGAGCCTTGCTGGTCCTCCCTCTCCAGTGGCTGAAAAGAGTGTGTTCTCTTGTCTCTCTTCAGATACAAAGAGCTTGCTTGTCAGGGTCATTGAGTTGACATCTTGCCTTGAAAAATGGTTTTGTTCTTAAAAAAAAGCTTTTACCTATGCTGCTGAGTATCATTTAGCAGCCCAGTAGAGAAAGGAGAGGAGGTGTGTAAGGTATCAGAAATAGTAACTGAGTAATAGTAGATTTAGTAGTAAACAGTAATAGCAGTCAAAGTAGTAATAGTAAATGAGGACTACTGCAGTTAAACTATGAGGCACAGTTACAGAAACTAGTCTTATTCTGCCTTTCTGCTCAAAGGCTGCTGGTTTTTTTTTAACCAATTGTACAGTGCAAAATGACTGAAATGATAAAAGATTTTTTACTAACTTTTGAGACAGAATTTAAATGTTCAGTAGAGGTTGTTTTTCCTGGGTGCTAAGATGGTAGTCCAGGCTCAGGAACTGATGGGCAGGCGAGTTTTGTTCCTCCTGGTTCCTGTAAGTATTAGAAGGCCAAATTATTCTGTAATTTGTTCACTCAAAAGTTTCTCCTTGGAGCTGTTTATTGAAGGAAGGCTGGCACGCTGCAGGTATTTTTAGTGCATTCACCAGCACTATGAGACTCCTGTATTGATCAGCATCCCTGCCCCAGCTGAGCTAGACCAGTGTTGGCATGTCATGAAAATCAGCGTGCATCTCTGCTCTCCCAAAAGCTGGATAGAGTTGCAACATTCCTTATCCAGGTCCTTTAGTGAGGGAAAGTGTTTTACCACGAGGGGTCACTTGAGAGCTGGATTTAGCAAAGACACAGTAAAGTAAAAAACAAGGAAAGGACGGAAAACATTTTCTGTAGTGTGTTTTGTATAGATTTGCCTTAAAATATCTTTGCATGTTTGCAGCGACTGCCCTGTATAATATTTCCTCAATTTTAAAATGGCTTTTTAAATTCCACAGGAATCGATGGTATGCAGTGTCAAAATACAGTAAAACATTTTCAATTACAAAATCTTGGTGGGAGATGAAGGGGACTCCAAATGTAGAGCCAACTAATTCCAGGTGGTTGCTAAAGTTACCTTTTATTTTTTTGTTGTTTATCTTTAGGGAATATTTACCATATATTTGGGGAGAGGAAAAGAGAAATCTGGCAAACATTCCTTATTTTATTCTCTAGTGAAAAACACGCTTTTCTTTTGCAAGACAGCAGCAAGCATGCTGTTTATGTTAAACAGCCATGAATCACATTTGTAGGCATATAATAATGAATAGTGTACTCATGTCAAATTACGATTTGTAAACAACTTTTTGGCTGTGTATTGATTCAATAAATGTTTTTGACGATCATTTGGAAAATGCAAGAAGCTTTGAGGAATGAAAGAAAATACCTTGTTTATAGCAATCTCCATAAAAAGGGTCTTTATGCTGCTATGAGAACTAAAAGTTAATGCCTTTTGTACCAAGTGGCGTTTAATCTTATTGTAGAACTAATTCTGATATGAAATTATTATGTGCTGGCATCTGACCAAAGTGCCACTCATGTGAAGTCTATTTTATCATGTTTCAAGGCTTGCTTAAAGTCAGTGTACATGATACTTCACAACCACTTTCTTCAGTAGCCATGTTCTTTCTGTACTGTATAGAATGGAAAATGTTGTTATCCTTTCAGAAGACCTTAGGTAATATGTATTAAAAACATTTGCGAGCTTGAGGTTCATGTCTTCTGCTAACTTCTCACTCCTGAAATGATAGAGAATAGCGTTAGGGCTGAGTACCCTCACTCGAGTGCAGGTCACTCAGCACAGAGCATGGCTGGGCAGTGTGCGAGGCTGACTTTTCTTAGTTTCTTTAAAAAAAAAGTAAAATCCACAGTGTCAGACTAATCCAAATTCATGTTGTCTCTGTGTCTAACACAGGCACACATTCTATCTTAATGTGAAGGCTGTAATTAAAGTGACTGATCTTGGATTTTGTTTCAGCACTCAAAAGTTGTAACCGATAAACCTTTTGGAGTCAGGGTTCAGGGTACTGCCTTTGAGCAGATGGGTGATTTTAAATAGCAAGAATCCATAACTTGTGACAAACACTTTGGAAATCCATGGCAATTTGGCATCGATTCATTTACTATGACCTCACTGGTAAAGATCTGACAAAAGTGGAGTATTTCCAAACATAAAAAACTTGAGATTCTCTGACTGTCAGTGGGGCCTGTAGCTAATTTATGTAAGTGAGACTGGGAAAATGAGAACAGGCTTGGCATCAGCTGGAGTCCTGTGAGATGCTATCACATTACCATTGCTCAGAAATGACGATACATTTCCACAATGAGAAATCATTATAATGGTTATCTAACAATTTAATGGGTGCTGGTTTTGTATCTTTACTTTTAAACAAATTATGGTTAGATGACAGAGAGTTATGTATTTTAATTAAAGAGAAATGTTGAATAAAAATATATACCAAAAAGGAAATAGAGGTGTCTCCTTATATTGCTCTTCAAAAAATATAAAACTTCAAACTTCATCTATTTCTGAAATGGTGCATTTACCACATTGAGGTCTTCTGAATATATTTCTTTGATTTTTAACAATTATTTGACAACTCAGTTACACAATAATGTTATCAGAAAAAAATGTTCACAGGACAAATCTTATCATTTAAGTTTATCAAGCTGAATTTATTCTGGAAATTTAAGATGGGACTTTTAATTCGGGTTATTAATTTAAAAGACACTCCAATATTCTTGGAGTTTGTTGTCAAAGAAAACAAAGACTGCAAAAAAAAAAAAGTTATCAACTATGACTCGTGTCAGCAGAGATTCTGTTATACTTATTTGACGGTTCATTTCAAGAAATGATTTGAGGTTTCTGACATGTTGAGGAAATCCTGAAATTCCAGGTGCAGTGGGAATGGAATTTGGCATGTGACTATCTGTTTGACATTATGCTGTTCTTGTAGTGAAAAAAATGATTAAAGAACATCTGTTAGCTTAAATCAGAAAGTTTATTGTAGTCTCTACTATAGCTTTTATGCGAAAGCCTTTTTTATTCTTGACAACAAGTGGAGTATGTTCCAGGTTAGTAACTCACTGTACTCAGTAGTGGTGACATTAATTAAAAAGCATCTACATTAATATTGAAGGAAGGCTTTCTCAGATAAAAAAAAAAAATCAAAATACATCTTATTCTGTCTGTTTTCATGGTGTGTGTATTTTTCTTATGCCAGTAAAGGTATTCTCTCTAAAAGTGCTGTGTAGCTAAATCCACCACAGGGCAACCTGTATTCTTACAGCTAGATTATACAGACCTGTGCTTCACAGGATTCCGTGATTTAATTTTAAGAATTTCAGCTGGTCAGCATTTTACCTTTACCAGCATTTCCTTCCACAAACACTAGAGGATCTACAACGGCAATGAAGTTCTGTACGTAACTATGGCATGACGTCTGTATATAATTATATACAGAAATAGTATCTATAGTATACATACAGGTACTTGTATATAAATCTGTGTGTATGTTTATATGTGCATTTGTATATGTATTTAAGTATGTATATAATTTTGTTTTATTAGCCATATTGGCAAATTTAAGAAATTGTCTTCTTTCTTTACCACTTCCTTAATAAATGCACGATATAGTAGAGATTAAGAAAGTGACACAGGCCCTGAGAAGATGCCTGGTCCTGGAGAAGAACACTAGTCCTGAGAAAAATTGAGATGGGAGTTAATTCATCTAGTGTGTAAATTGGAGCATGCTCCTTGACTGATGAGGGTAAGAACTTTTTTGAGAGAGAAAAACCTCAGGAGGAAGAGCTAGTGCATCTAGTTTGATACCAGATGAGAGAGAAGACAGACACTGTGTGGGAGGAGGAGAGAGGGGAATGGGGCAACAGCTGAAGAAGCAGAGGTAAGGAGTGAGACTTGACCATGTAGAAAACAACTTGTATTACTGCATTTTGTAGCATTCCTTACAGCTGCTGGTTGTTATTATGCGTATTTAATAATTTTAACTATAAAATCTGTGCTACTTTGAACTGATCGCTTCATTAGGGTGTAAGATACAGGGCAACATTTGATTTTTACAACTTGTTTTGTTCAGAATCACTTTCCTTATCTAGTGTATACTGTTTCTTACATGTGTATTAAACTGTACTGTGGAACTTATTTGTCATAAAACATTTTAAAATATCCTTCTTAATTTGTAAAAATTGAATAAATGGACAAAAAAAAAGGTTGTTAAAGCCAAGATTTAGCAGGAGATTAGTGCAGTCTACTTGTTCAAACACAGGTAAGAATCTTTACTGCAGTTTGAATATTAGTGGTCATAATAAATTCCCAATTTTTGCACATGGTAAAAACTAAGATTTGATTAAATAACTCTAAGTCTTTAGAAGCAGGTACACAGACTACCAAGTCTCAAAACATGATTTGGACAAATAAACTGCATCTAGATTTTTACTCAGCTTCTTGCCCTTCAATAGACTTACTACAAAGTGAATACCATGTGAGAATCTAAATAAAGATAAGACAAATTTTGTTAGAATCCAAATATGAAGGGGGTTTATGAATATAATGCATATTACTGAATAGTATGCATATGTTTCTTTTTTTCTGTTTGTTATATCTTATGTAAAAAAAGTAATTTGGCGTTTCTTTTACTTTTCAACTGATGAAGTAGGTCATAACAGAAAGTACATTGTTCTCATTGCAATAATTATTTGAAAAGAGCAATATTCAGTTGAAGGAAGTGTATTACCACCTCCTCTGCTTTAAAGAACTATGCCTGGATGCTCTTTACCTGCTGCATAAAGAGGACTTTTAGGAATTGAAAAGCATCCTAAGACAATCTGAATTTTAAGATGGAGAGAACTATTTTGTGGGAGCACTTGTAGTCAAAATCGTTGAAAATTAATTCCAGTAGGTACTTCTTAAATTCTTTTGCAAGATAAAGAAAAGGGTTTAATGCATAATTGTCAAGATTTAAATAAAAAAAAAATACATAGGGCATGTTTTGACTTTAGGTTTCATTATATGAAACAAGCAATTATCCATGCATTTTTCTGGTCTGGAAGATACACTTTTTTCTTTTCAAAATGGAATTGTTGGTATTAAAATTAGCTCATGCACCACAGCTACCTGACAGGAACAGCAGCTGCAGAGATAAAGGTTCCCTAAATTAGTTTTCCATTTTTTGACTGCATTTTACACGTTGGTATATTAGTGCAATGTATAATGTATTAGCTGATGGAAAAGAAAATAAGGAGCTGAAAGAAAATGTGTTGAGGGTTTTTTTGTTTTTGGTGGTTTTTTTTTTTGTTTTTTTTTTTTTTTTTTTTTTTTTTGTTTTTTGTTTTTTTTTTTTTTTTTTTTTTGTGTGTGTGTGTGTGTTTTTTTTTTAAAGAAGGGCACTTTCCCAGAGTTACCATAAGCAGTATAAGCTGCAAATTACCATAAATATTTGAGCTTCCTGTTTGAATTCTTGAGGTTTTGTTAGAAATACCAGAGAACATTTAAAGTTTTCCTTCTTTCTTTAGAAAACTTCTATCATTATTTTAAATGAGCATAGTTGATATCAGGAATGTTTTGAACCAAGTTCAAAAGATAACTTGTCTTTCCTGGAAGAATACTTCACTGGAGCTGTGAGGCATAGGCTCTTTGGCTCACAAATCCTTATGATGTACATTGCTACCAGAGGAGATGGTTACCTTACGCTGCCCGTGATCTCTCATGCATCTGCTGCTGGCCGCTGTTGGAGAAAAGGTACAAATTTAAAGGGCCCATTCTATTGATATGGCTGCTGGCTCGTCCTTGTATTCGTATCACTTGAGCAGCAGTGGCTTTCTACAAGAGCTGCCCCTTTCTGCTTGGTGTTAGTAATTTTGTCATTTGAAAGAGACTTTCATCAGCTCTTGCAGTTATAATGAAAGCAGGTAGAAGGAAAAGCTACAGCAACATCTGGAAAGCAACAGTGTTGAATTTGGTATTTCAATCAAATGGAATGAATACTAATGTAGGAATAGCTAGCAGTGATAAGGGTATGCTTTTATTAGCTCTGCAGCAGCCATTTCCTTTTGGAGGTGGGAGTGGACTTCAGTCTTCTCTTTATTTTCAAGCTTTTTTCTGTCCTACATAATTCACTTTGATGATGGTCTCCAATTAGTAGTCCAGGAATAGCAAAGTAGACATTTCTGAACTGCACTAAGCCTTACTTACAACTATTATTTTCCTTATTGCTTCATACAAAACAATTTCTCCATCTGTTCAAGGATGTCTCTTCCTCTTAGAAGCGTATGGTAATTTGCCGTTAGAATGTTACTTTTGCAGTCACTCATGCTCTTGATTTTATGTAGTAACACTAGCTTGACAAACTGAAAGTGTACATCAAACTTTAAACTCAATATTAAATAATAATTGCTTTGCTCCCAGTCTCCTGTTTCTCTGGCTATTACATTCAAGAAACAGAGACCCAAATTGCCTCTATGTAACCAAGGATAAATTAATCACTAGGTGTCACAGGCTGCCTATACAGACTTCATCTGTAACTTGAGTTCATTAGTTTGTGTGAACTATTCTGAAATGCTTTTTTTGGTTGATTGGTTTGGTTTTGGTGGTTGGTTTGTTGTTGTTGCATTTTGTTTGTTTGTTTTCATTTTAGTATTGATTGCAGTAATCCCTGAAACTTTCTCCCTCAAGACTGTTTTTACAAGTTAACCCTCTGGTTGGGGACAACAACTAAGGGCCTTCAACAAAGGTGGTTCATATTTAATCGGTTTATAGTCCATCTTTGGAGTGGCACAGCAGGTTTTCAGTCTTGCAAAGCTTTTACTTCATCCTGGCCAGGTTCTTCACTTTAGAAGTATAGTGTAGGTAGGATGTTGTAGTCTTAGTCCTCATTTCTGTACGACTCTCTTGCCCAGATTTAGCTAGTTTTCTTTTTCAGTATTACAACGGCACTCAGAAGTTTAAATTGTACAACTTGCAGCAAGAATTCACTGTTTTTACATAGTTTTCAGCAAGTATTTCCAAAAGGTTGTATTTTGTTGTCCCATCCAGACCACTGTCCAGCAAGACATTTCCTCACCTGGATGAATAATAAATTTGAATGGGAAGAGTCTAGCAAATAAAGCCATCTTTTTTTTTTTTTTTCTTTCCCCCAGGTGTGCTACTCACCTGAGTCTGAAGAGCATATTTCCAGGCATTGTGTTTAGATCTTATTAAATTAGTTCTCTTTGGGCTACATTCTATATGGAGTGTTACCACTTATGTTAACAACTACTGTAAAATTTTGACAGATTCGATGTACCCTCAACTCTTTCAACAGTAATAGAGCATACATATCCTAAAGCACAGAAACAGGTGGTTATCCTCAGAGACAAGTCAAGGAAATCCAAAGTCTTACAGAATGAATAAAGTGCCATTGTCAAAAATGCTCCTGACTGCCTGTATTTGCTTCTGTTGACCATTTCTCATACACTGCCTCAGTCTTGAGGCTGTTCCTGTTTGCTTCTTTGAGTGCCTTTTTTCCCAGAGTCACTCCTAAACCCCTGAATTTCAGTTGTGAGCTTTTGCCTCCTGCTGTGTGGTCTGCAGTAAAGTTCTGGGTGCCAAACGTGGTCTTTTGGAGTAGAAGCTAGTGGTGTATATGACGACTAAATCAAACCCAGCCCTGAAGTAGCTAAAGGTTTTGACTAGATAAATGTTCAGCCTTATCCCTGTGGGGGTTAAATATGTTGTATGTCAAACTTTAAAGGGCAAATTAAATTTGAGGGATTTTTTTCAATTTCTCCCTGGCAATTGCAGAAAAGATTTCAAGTGGGTGCTTTCTGAGGAGGTTTGCACTGAAGTTAGTTCTTGAAGCTGCCTGTGTATCAGGACCCTTACAGCTACAGGAACACTAAGTGTATGATTTGCTTACTATCTTCTTGTTTTTCCTCTGAGGAATAATTTTTACCCTTTATGTTCTGAACAAGGTTTCAATCCCAGCAGAAGAAAATAAGTGTTAAATCTGAAAGAGCTGAAAAAGGGAAAGAATAATTACAATCCATTAGAAAATATGCAGCTAGGATAACTGTAATTGTAGTTTTCATCATGCATTCTTAGAACTTAACATTATTGTACATGGACATGAATACTGTATTTTTCCCCATGTTTTGTAATAAAAAATTACTGATTTGTGATTAAAAGAATATTACTGAGGCTTCTTTCAGAGTTCTCAGTGTGATACCTAGAATTTACATTGCTGTATATGTATATGGTGTATTTTTGAAGCATGAAGCTTAACCTTTTTGATAGACTCTACTAAACAGAAATCATTGGTTTACTTTCTTACTTTTTCCTTTTTCCTTTTTCTTTTTTTTTTTCTTTTTTCTTTTTTTCTTAAATAATCCTATGCTATCATGCTAATAGTTTTTTTAGAATCCTTGATTATCAGGGAGATCTTAGTTACAGTGAAAGTTAGTAGTTGTGATCTTAATACTGGTTTTCATCTTTGGAATAGGTATACTGTAAGTAACATAACCAAGCATGTTCTTGCCATTATAGCATGTAATTTCCAATAAATTCTTCCTTTCGAAGATGTTTCTTTTGGTATCTTTTTTTTTTTTTAAATTATTTTTTATAAACTAATATGTCAACCTGAATTTGTTTTAGAAAGGATTATGAAGTATATGGCATGATACATGTTGGACATTAGCTCTGCAACTTTAGGGACATAACTGTATTGTAATCTTGGAGTTGTGGAACACATGAAGATGTGTTGTGGTTTTACCCTAATATTTCACAGATATTTCTTTAGTTCAAAAACCCCTACAGTGTGACAGAATTAGGAGTTCTTGCTCAGAAGAAGCAAAAATGAGGTACAGCTGAAATCTTCTTGTTTGAGTTTAATGCATGTTTGCAGTGCTAAGGGGAAAATCTATGGCTCCTGTTCTGCTATTTCATATTCACAAACACTAAATTCATTCACATGTTATGTATATAAACCTGTTGAAAGGCAAAACAAACGTGCTGGAAAACCTTAAACTAACAATTGTGTATTATCAGTGCTGAGAATTTTTTTTTTTCTTAGGTTTTATTTACTTAACTCAT
The DNA here is from genome assembly GCA_013399075.1 of Chloroceryle aenea. NCBI lineage: Eukaryota > Metazoa > Chordata > Aves > Coraciiformes > Cerylidae > Chloroceryle > Chloroceryle aenea. Next base: position 106,454 of record VWZY01011437.1, on the reverse strand, counting down.
GCTGCTACTAATTCCAAGATTTCAACAAACAATTTTAACCTCAGTTAAAAAAAAAAAAAAGTTTTGGTACCAAATAAAAATACTCTTATGTGATAGCTATTTAACTGAGCTGGTTTTACCTGCTGAATATATTGCATCTAATTTATTGCCCTATTAGCTGAGAACAAAATTCTTCTGTTTTTTTTTTTTTTTTCTTTGAGCCAATGCAGAATACTTTTGAGAGTAATTTAAAATAAATGTGTATAGCATTTAGGGTTAGATTTATATCTTAATTTCTTCTTCTAAACATGGCTTTGATTATTTTTTTAAAAACCAACCCATGTTAATATGCATACTGTTCACATTTAATGCAAAAGTGGAATGTCTTTTTCCCTTCTACCTGGTTTCTCTATACATATTTTTAGCACAGTTGCACATATGTGCAATTTACTGTAGACTTCTCTTCAAAAAAATAACAACAATTTTTTTACAAAGTAGGTGTCATGACGAATTAATGGGGCAAACCATAATTTATCACACCTTTTTCTGGTAGGATAAATCAACACCCTCTAGTCCTATGATTTATCAGGCCTTTCATTGCAATGCTCATTTTTGTGAAGTGTTATGTAGTGATGTTATGTCAAAGGTAGACCTTGTTCTTATTGATCCTTTACCCTCAAAGTCAGCTTTATAGTCTTTTGCAGCAAATGTACCCCAATTACTGTGCTATGTTATGATACCTGTTTACCTTGCATAGGTGGTTGTATACTGTGTAATTTCTGAGATTAAGAGTTACAAACTACTGAAAAAGATTTTGTTCTGTAACTGTTGGTATCCTTTAGTTTAAACTAAAACTGTTATGGATGTTACTAAATTATGCTAAATATGAGGGAGTTTTGTGCATACATTGTTCTTTTCTTTTTGTGTGGATGTGTTCATGTGATTTAATGTAGTTATATGTTAACATGTGATTACAATTTTTTAAAGTATGCTTGGCTTAAAACCTGGTTAAATTCAATTGTTTAGGGAGTCTTGGCAGAGCTGGGAATTCTGGATGAGGTTTTGACATCTGAGTATGGACTGTTGCATTGAAACATTTTCAAAGGTTTGAAACTGACTTCGCAAGTGCTTACAAAGGATTTTATACCCATGTGTTTAGTATGTCATCTTGCTCTGCTACCTTCATAAAACCTGAATTTTTTTTTGTTTGTAAAACTGATACCAATCCAAACCTGTTTTTTCAGCTTCTGTAACACAATAGTGCATTTGTAATGTGTTAGAGGAGTATTTTGTTGTATGTGAATATGGAGCTAGCTCACTCAGTGTATATTTTAGAAAATTTTTAATACAACTCTATGTTGTGGGGTTTTTTTTTACCATAACACAGATTGAATTTTCAATAACCTCAGTTTTCATTAGAAACCTTGCACAGGTTTCAAAATCAGCACAAGCCACAGTAAATTAGTGCAATGTTATAAAATACTGCTTCATCAAATTAAGGAGGTTTTGTTTAAGTAGTCTTTTGGCCTTTCAGAATGGAATATGGTTCTCTTTCATATGTAATGTGCTTTTTTCATATGCATGGATGGCTTCAGGTTTTTTTTAAAGATATGCTTTCAGTTCTGGATGACGTTTAGCCTTTGACCCAGCCACTTTCATACAATAAACAGTTTGTTGATGAGAGCAGCTGCTGGGAAGATTGCTTCCAGACTTTTCTGTTGCAGCTGAGTAGGAAAAGCAAAAGCCAGGATGCACCTTACAGCATTGCTCTGCTGTCCTCCTTTTTCCTCAGCTCAGCTCTTGTTTGTGTTGAGGACAGTGCTTCTACAGCTAAGCCCTGTTCCATGGATGTGAAGGCTGTTTTAAGTGGTAATACTTAATCAAAACTAAGAAATAAAAACATATGTGTTCTGTTTAGGGCAGTACAAGTTCAGTCCTTTTTTAAAAAGAATTTATTATTATTCCATTCTTTTAAGAATTTGTGATAGTTGGGTTTTTTGCATATAACAACAAATTAAAAAAATGATTGCCTTATTTCCTGTATTTGTTTGGCATGACTGAATGATAGCATGTGCCTTCAAGCAACCTAATACCTAAGTGTAACACTCCTAAGAACAAGAGAGATACTGATACAAAAAAAAAAAAACTTGACCAGAAGACCATTTTTCTTTTCTTTGCTAGCTGTTTTCTTTTTACCTTCTTTTTAAGTTTATTGTCAGCATTCTTTCCTCTGCAGAAGGTAACATCTGATATACTTTTCATTACTGGGTGAATTCTGACCTGGGCCCTGCAGCCTGTTTTTAGAATGTACTGCTGCACATTGGATAAATGAATTTTCTGCCCACATACAGTGCTTTTTAAAACTAAATTTAATTTTGGATTCAAATTTAGGCAGAGATTTATGAGCAGTTGCTGAACATGTAGACTGGGAATGGTTTGAAATCTAAGATGCTTCATGTTCAAATGTAACTGCAGTGAAAAGGATAAGGGTACCTTGCAACACTCTTAAAAATTTTGGGATTTTTGGACTAAGTATTCCACATATCACTTTTGGACTAAATATTCCACGTATCATTTGGCAAAATGGACTCACTTCTATATGTGACTGTTTCTATTCCCCACGCTGCTGAGCTGATGCATTGTGTAATTGTTTATGTAATGTTGATACTTGTTTTTAAAAAACACACTGAATTGTGGAGACAAAAATAAGGTACTTGGTCTCTGAAATGATCTTTCAGAAATGATCACATTTTTGTGCCTCTTGAAAAAGTATATTGCAGGCTTAAGTAACTACCCAACCACTAGAGACTCCTAAAATCCATCTGGTTGTGAATAAAGTAGTTACCAAACCCTGCCATCTTTATAAATGCCCCTCCATATTTTATGTGATCAACTCATGTTTTGCACCATATCTGGACTCAGGAAATAGGAAAAGATTATTAATAAACTGAAACAGATTCCCTAGTTATGTAGTATCCTGAGAATGCATAGCAGATATCAGCCAAGTAACTACAGAAGATCATGAGAACATGGAATAAGAATGCACCTTAGTTGTACTGAAAAAAAAAAAGAAATTCTTTAGGGGATGGGGAAAGGAGGGACTGGAGAACTGGGGGTATCTGTCCTTCCAGAGATTTTTATACTATAAACTAAAACAGCATTCATGAAACTAATGGCCCTCTGTGTGCTGAATAGAGTAAGATGAATGCACAGATTCTCCTCTGATTTAAACTAGAAGACTGACCTCAGCTAAAATGTCTTCTACTAATAAAATATGCAGAACAAGTGAAAATATTGTCGGTAATCTGAAGACAGATTAGAATCAACAAGCGGGGAGGGACCATGAAGGGAAACTACCTTGCTTGTTCAATTTTTATCTATTTCCATGAACAAGGACTGACCTTTGAAATTAATTATAAGCAGTTAATATTAAAAGTTTTATATATTCTTTCTGAAAATGAATTCTAGTACCTTATGTATTTCAAATCAGATTTTGAATGTTGTAGGTAACCTTTGCATTTTACAGTTCTGTTTATTCTTTTTGATTCAGTTGTTGCAAAATCCATCTTCAAGCTTACTCTTACTTAAATCTAAAAGGGTCACTATTTAGGATTCCAGGCATTGATTTGTAGCTTGGTAATGTTATTACATATTAATGACATCTGAACAGTACTGAAATAATGATATGACTATCTAATGAAATCTCTTAACCTGGTTGTCTGGTTAGAGACACTGGCTTTGATGAACACAAATAACATTATCTGCTATCTACAGTTTTCCTAAGTCCTGCCGTCTTGTACTAGCCACTACAGCTGATTTGCCAACATTGTTTTTCTTGGGATGGAAAATCAGCCTGTGTCCCATCTTTGTGTTTCTACCGGAGAGGTTGCAGCAGGCCTATTCTTCATCCTCTTCCAGTTTCACTGTGATGACTGTGAAATTATTTTATTTCCTCATCTGATATATCAAGTTTTCAGTTTGTTTATTGCTTTCTTTGGTCTCTTCCTAAAGATTGGGTTTCCCTCCCTTGTAAAAGAAAAGAAAACCTTTTAATGAATGATTGTGGTACTAAATTTAGTATTCATAAAATACTTTATAAAGTCTTAAGAAAAAGTAATATACACGTGCTAGTGTTTCAAAGTAACAAGGAGAGTATATAACTTTTTTTTTTAATCTTCTGTTTATTTACGTTAAGGGTTTTTTTGGTGCCATTTAATATTTAATTTTTTTGCTTTTAGGATTTTCATATATCACTAATAGCATGGTTTTAAAACAGGGATATGGTTGTGTTGTGAAACTGCTTCAAATCTCAAAGTAGGACATTTTTACAGGAAGTAAAAACATAGGCAGCATCAGAAAAGTATTTTGTGTGCCTCATTAGTCAGAAATGTCTGCCAAAACCATGCCCTCTTGTGCTAATAGCTGACTTTTCTTGTTTCTGGACTCCTAAGTCACTAGTACGCAGGGCTGGAGTTGCCACTGTAGATGTGCTTTTTGCTGGCACCAGACTTGTGCTTACTACTGTGTTGGACTTCAGTTTGTTTCCATTGGATCAAGAGATGCTATGGAAGCTCTCCAGTGGCTAATTTAACAACTTTAAACTTGTAGGACTGTTGAGCATAATACAAAGAGGATGTATTTTTTTGTATACATACATTTTTGTGTATTTTTATATTCTAAAGTTGAAATCAAAGTCCAGTTGCCATGCAGTCTTTAAAATATTTTCTTTACTTGTCAGTGCTATTATAGTATTCATATGAAATATAAACATTTGAGATCACCTGAACTGATTTGAAAAAAGCTAATTCAGGAAAAAAAAAAAAAGCAGGGTAGCCGTACTGAAGGTGTGATGTCTATAAAGGTGTTTATACTCAAAAAGACCTATTCACATGCTCCTCTAAAAGATCGGTGCTTTATGCTTGTGTAATCTTCTCTTGTTTGTAGTTAATAAACATATATGCATATGTGATTTGAACGGTACATCAGCCAATAATACATGAATCAATATGTGTACTGCAAACTTTTAAAATGTAATATGGAGCAAAAATAGGGATAGTTCATTGGAAATTAGTGCATTTTGTGTAAAAGAAGGACAAAAATTTTTCAACTCTGTTCTAGCTTTGTGTCAAGAAAGTGAATGCTTGGCCTCTCTTAACAAGCAACAGCTAAAATAATGTATTATATTAGAATTATATTAGAATATTGAGTCATCACATAGAGTACCAGTAGTTGAAATTCTTTTTTTTCCTCATAAGAAATGGAGAGCTGACTGATATATAATGTTTCTTAAGCTTACAACATTATATTTTTAGATTTCATTTAGTTTCACCTCTGTGTTTTTAATAGAAACCGAATGAATTTAGTCTGTGACTGAATTTTGTCTTCACAAATAATTCCTTTGATAACTTTTGATAGTTTTAAGACCTATCATCACAGATTTGGTAAAAAAGAGCATTCTCCCAGGTATGCCTGATGAGAGAGACACTTGCAAATATCCATGTGTGTATATGAGCATAAATGTAAAAGTAAGAAAATACATCAAAATTCTCTCTATATAAACAGAATATGAGAATGAAGTCTTGAATTTAGTATTATTTTAATCCATTATAATTGAAAGTTTATGTGCTTTGTGTGTAAGTCTCATTGGTTGATATAGCCCAGGTGCACATAAAATCTTCTCCATCAGGAGCTATAATTTTCTGTTATTTTATACTACAGCAGAGAAGGGTCCATATGCAGCTGGGTTTTGTCTCTTATGTCTCCCTCTTTTCTCCTTTTTGTTCAATCGCAGCCACTAAGTAAGCATTAGGAAAAAGTGAACCTAATGATTATGAAAATAAAATAATTTTAAACAGCAAAAGAAAACTTCAGTTATACAGCATTTTCTTCCCACACCTGACCAAACTCTTAAAATTATAGAAAGCAGATGTTAAATAATAATAATAAAAATACACCTCTTACTCTTCCTTCTTTACATTACAATTACCATTTAAACTTTAGTTCAACAACTTGTAATGTCAGACCTCCAATCCTTAATACAATGACCCCTAATAAACCTTTGTGCCTATCGGTGGAGGAGCAGAGGGGAGGTAATAAGCAGTCATTTTGTGAATTAACATCCAGTATATCTCCCTGCCTGCTCGGAACAACTTTTCATTCGGTGACACTTTCAGTCTGACAGTCAACATTCTGCTGGTTTATCTGTTTGTCCCTGGATACCAGATCAGTGAGACTGTCACTGTTTTGAAATTTCCTATCTCTCCATGCTTCTGTCTGCGACAATTTAAGTTGTGCTTTGGGGTGCTGGGAGTGAATTTGCTAGTGAGAAGTGGTGCACAGTTCCTGTTGGCAAAGTGTTTTTCATCTGCCACATTGGTTGGTTGATGTCAAATTTCATTCTTGCTTTAAGGCAATATCTTTGCTTTAGGGAATGTGCCTATAAAATATGAATTGAAAAATTAACAGTTTTATAGGATATCAAATTTGATTTCAGTTCTCTGATCCAAAACCAATGCAGTAATGAAGAATAACAATTTCACAATATATTTGGTCACACTAAAACAAGTTTAGTTACTTTATTTACAAATTATGTATCTGGTAATATGTGTAATACAGATTTTAGTGTGTTTTTTGTATGGTAAGTAGCTGCAGATACTGTTGGTCAGTGCCTGAATATATAACAGCTGCAGCTTTTTTGACTGCATAATCATTTACAGCTTGCTCCTGTTTGTTTTACTCTTTTGATAATGGTCAGGGTAAAGAGTGGCCAGGAGTTTGGGCGTTCTTTTGCTTCTCATTCGGTGCTTTGTGTGACACACTTGACCTGGTCCCAGATGTGTGGAAGACCAGACAGTTCCTGAACCAACAATTTTCATTTAAATGGCCACCAGAGGTTGCTGCAGAACGGTGGAGGATAGGGTTTGAATTCAAAGCTGAATCCTCAATTTAGCAACGAATCACACAGCTCAGGTTCTGGCGTGATTATATTACTTTTAAATGGAGTTGAAGCAGAGGTTAACCCTGACTGCTTATATATGTTTATTTCACTGTATAAAAATGTACTTATCTATGTGCCAGTGTAATTGTGGGGACCAAAATGCATTGGTTCAGCAAGCATGTACTTGGACAGCATTTAAATTTTGCCTTGTTAAAAATGTAAAATAATTTTTTTAAAAAAAGTTAAATACTATTCTTGATTATGTATTATTACTCATGTTTATATTTTTGATCAGCCCAATAAATATGTACACTATGGGAAAAAATAGCTTCATAATTATACATACATAACAGTCCTTAAATGGTTCAGTATGTGTTAGAAACAAGAAAATTAAATCAAGAAGTAAACCTAAAAACTATGGGGAAAAGGAATATATTCAAGAGGATAAATGACAGGAATTGTGTGACATATTTGTAATAATGGAACATCACACATAAATATATGCTATCAGTCTGCAGAAATCAGAGTGGCAAAAATACAGCAGACTTTCTGATATATAGCAGTGAGCATTTAATTGTTCAGAATGTAATAAATCTATAAGCACCTTTATTTTTTAACTTAATGTCTGTTTCTGTAAATCTATAAACTCATCCTTATGTGAGTTTAAATTATGTTTTCTGTCTAGGACTTGTACACTCAATTATGCTAATTGAATTTCTACATTTGGAAAGCAATAAGAAAATGCACTTTCTGCTTAAGCAATTTTTCCATGTACTCCCTGACAAGAATGAAAGATGTATTTTTTCTAAATATCAGTTACAGCTAGTAAGCTACTGTGTGTATAAAACAAGCAGGATAGTGTGTAAAGAATCTAGCAGCAGTCTGTCAAAGCTGTGATATTACAGTAAGTGAAGATCAAAATGCTTCATGCAGATCAAGTCAAAGAAATGCTCATAAACGCTTTAATGCCACATCATCATTTGTAAAGTACATGCCAAAAAAAAAAGGGGTGGTGGTGGAAATATTTATCCAAGAAGTTGTTTCTTGGTATTTTGTTTGTTTGGTTTTGTTTCATTTGTGGAGGTTTTTTTGTTGTTGCTGGTTGTGTTTTGTTTTGTTTTGTTTGTATTTTATTTTATGCTAGAAGTTGGATAAAATGGAGAGAGTTCAGATGGAGCTTTAGAAAACCAAGAAACAAGAAGTAATTTCTCTGTAAAATTTAGCTAGTGAGTCACTCTTAGGTTGTCCTGGGGCTTAGAAGCTAGTGCCAGGTTGAATTTGGAAATACTCTTCCATTCTTCATGTTAGGCTCTGCTACCCATACTGCAGGGCTGCAAACCACTAAGTCTGCTGACATTCGTCACACAAGAAGCTGTGTCTATGTGAAACTTGAGAACATGTAGTTTCTGAGGATGGAAAATCTATAGAAAGGTGTTAGAAACAGGACCACTGTTCTCATTCTTTTTTAATATATAACAATGGTATTTGGAAAATTGGAGTAAGTCCTTGGATAGATAGATTTGTAGGAAGTTTGCTTTTAATTGTGGTTTGTGGGTTTTAAAGAGTTGGGTTGGAGCTCAGAGATGTCAGCATCTTGTTCAATGGCAAGAAAACTTCGTTCTGTCTTCAGCACTAATGTAGGAAGCACTTGTATTCTGGTTCCCACATAAGGCAGTAATGGGAAGGAGGGTTAATATTTTTTTTTATTTAAAAGTCAAATGTTTTCCTCTTAAAAATTTGAGGGTAACTATCACTAGTACATTACTTTCAGTAGAATAGAAACCACAGTTTTTGTGGTTTCACATATCATATAAACTGCTTGTATGCACTCCAGGCTTCAGTATGTAGGCGAAATACTACAAACCCTGTTCTAGGGAAAGATTGAGCCCGGTTAATCTGCTGAGGAGCACAGTCTACAGGCTAGGAAGACAGTAATAAATAGTTGGGCCAGGCTAGACTAGAGCAAGCAGCAGAAGTTAGTCTTTGAAGAGGAAAGTGATTTAATTTTCCTATTTTGAAGTAGAACATGATTGCTTGAATAAAAAAAATCTCGAAAGAATTTTAGAATGTCTTCATATGTGGTGGTCTTTATTTCTATGCCTTACTTTATTTCTCTTGCCCACAGGAAATCCATCTTGCTTTTCTGAAATGGCTTGAGGGAAATGTAGATGCTGAAGGTTTAAAACCATCCAGCAAGGTGTCTCTTAAATTTGTTTCATCCTGTGAATCAAAAATGGAGATAACTCCATGTCTCATGCCAGTCATCACTGAGATGGGAAGCTTCTCATCAGAACATTTCAGCCTGAAGATGTATCAACAGAATCTTCAAACAAAGAAGCTTGGAAAGATTCTTCTTTTTACTGAAGTTGCCACTACAACAATGAATCTTCTAGATGGGTAAGTTAGTGATCTAGACCATACCAAATAAACTTTCTGATCTAGAATTCACAATTAGAGTAACACAGAATATTCATTAAAAAACATTTTTTCCCTTTGGTTAATTTGTTGCTTACAGGGTAGCCAAAGTTAAATATATACATAAAAAAAAAAAAGAGCGCAAGCTGATTATCTTCTAGATTGGACACAAAATAGACATCAAGGTGTTCACAGAATATTTATTTATTGATAATGTATAAAATACTAATCTATAAAGGGTGGGAAAATCTCAGTGTGAGAACTTTTTACTTGGCTGTGAGTTTTACTTGCAAATCATGAACATCACCATAGGAAAATTTAAGGTATTAAATATTCATATTTAGGAGATTAGGTGTATTTTCTAGTACAAGTTATTTTCTAAGCTAGGTACTTGACAAAAATAATACTAAGTAGACTGTGGTCTTAATTTTTAAATTAAGTTTTTATCTTATTCCTTTGGCTGAATATTTCACTGAAATGCACTGTTTGTTTGTGGTTTTTTAGCAGTCTGGCATAACCCTAAATCATTCTTTCATCATGACATAGATGACTTTTGTGAATGAATTGTGGAATACCTTTGAGAAGATAGTTCATTAGAGTTTTGAATTGGATAAAGCTATATGAAAATCACAATTACTAAATGTTAGGTTGGAGTCTATGTACAAAGACTATACTTTTATCTTTCATGAAATAGAAAAAAACTGTCTTTGGGAAATTGTTGCTCTTCGGGACAGATTATTCTATGTGTCTTTCCACTTACAGCTATAAATTTTCCTGAGAGCTACTTTTGAGTATCAGTGTTAATTTATCTGCAGAAATTGCAGATAAATTTTACTGTTGAAATTAACCTCAGGAATTTTGTTTGATTTTTTATTTTTTTTTAATTTAAGGTTAATCATCTTGAATGTTATTGTAACTGATTAGCTAACCAGCAATAATAGCCGTAGCTCTCAGCTAGAGAGCCTAAATTGTGAGACCAACGCAAGTTACAGAATTTGCCTTCTTGCAAGTAATAAATGTGATTAATTTTTTTTTTAGTTCATATGCCCACACAATCTGTGAATGAGGATGTATTATAACAGTATTAAAGTAAATCAGAAATTTACAAGTTATTACTGTGCTAAAATATTGCAATTTAGAGCTAACTGGAAAATACAAATTTTTGTTTCATTCCAAACTGTTCTCTGTGTGTTCATATGTTCTCATGTGCACACACATTAAAATATGTCAGTAGCTAGTTTTGACAGTCCCCTTCCCCAGGTCTACATCCTCGTCCTCCAGAGGATTTTTGCAATGGCTTTTGAACATAGGCAGACATGCTAGTTCAGGAAGAGGCCATAAAGAAAAGAGTTGTTTTATGGGAATGTTTGTAGCATTTGCTGCTTAATTTTTAGTTTTCACAGCATGTTCAGCCTGCTGGATTGAAAGCAGAAGTACTGTGAAGAAGCATCCAAAGTGATAATTTAATAGGTCAGGAACTTTCATCTCTGACAGTTGTTTTTGATGGTGGTTCTCAGTAACATTATTCACACGTCTCAGTAGGCAGAAGTATACAGTTCAGAATTCTGTGAATTTATTTATATATTACAAGCTAAATAGAATCATATCTGAACAGTTTATATATGATTATATTATTAAGAAAGAAGAGGGACCTAAGAGAAGTGGTCTTTGTTTTTCAATGACTATTGAACCTTTACTCTCTTATCTTTAAAGTGCTGTACCAGCAGAGTAGTCAGCATTCAGGTTGCTTTTTTACATTAAGTAGTCCAGATGTAATGAAGTGTTTACAGATGTAGGGCTTTAACATTTTCCCAGTCATGATGCTGCTTGAGTAGTTGGTTTTCAGGTAAGATGTAAACTAGAAGTCCTGTCTCTAAGTAGCTTACACTGGGAGGATGGTTCTAGTCAGATTACAATTTGATTTATTTTTAGAAAGACCTTTGTTTCAATAAGATAAGATATTTGTCTTGAGTATTATGGTTGATGCTATTGTAAGTACTTGGTTGTCATGGATAATAGAATAATGCAGTCCATGTGATTTGCAATTAAGCCAAGTACCCTGAGACTTCACAGATGATAACATTTCCTAAGTCACTAGAAATTAATACAAATACATGTTAGGTAATTCTTATTGAAGAAAAATGTTATCAGGTTTTCAAGGTACTTCCAAATGAACCAATATGATTTTATTAGGATATGTGCATGACACCTCTTTCTAACTGGCAGTTCTGAATGAAGGGAAAGCATATCTTGGGCAAAAAGGTTTTCTTTGCTTGAACAAAAAATAGGTACCCACTGATCATTCATGATTCCCAGAAAAAAATTGCAATACTATGTTTTTGTAATCGTTTATTGCAATAAGCACTTGTTACATGATAGACTTCTCTTAGGGTCTCTCAAATTTAACCAAGTATGTGATCATTAAAAATGTGATACAGATACCTCAAGAACTCGATTAGTGTCATTACTAGTAAATTTAGTTAGTAAATTATGAATAAATTTATCATTTAACTTCTGTGACTTTGGATTTTCTTACATCTTTCCCACCAACTGAACACCAAACTAGTGTTTCTCTTCCTTTCTACTTCCTCAAACTTTCATACTCCCCCAAAATTAAGATGTAGAAGGAGAAAGTGGGCTGGCTGGAACTAATTTAATGGCTGAGCAACCTCACAGTAGAGAAACAGTCAGAGCCTAATAGGGGTCTTTGTCTGCATTTCCACCCTGGCTGGTAATGTGCCAGTCAAAAGTCAAGCAAGAGAAACAGGTGGAAACTATTAGACCTGTCATAAAGTTTGAAAAATTGATTCTGGAGCCTAAGTGAATAGATTGAACTTGACAGTGTTGTCCTAAAGATTCTAAGGGAAAGTTTTGTAGTTTAATTTGAGATCTCTTGATTGTTCATTAGCTCTCCAGATGGCAGGTCTTGGCAGTTTGCATATTAACGTACACACTATATTATCACTGGCCTACATTTATATGTCCTTAGGTAAGATACAAAGTGAGAATTCACCTGTAGGTGTTTAAAATTAAATGGCATTGGTCTAATTGTAAAGTAAAGCTTTGATTAAATGACATATAGTTTTAAATTGTAAATATTGTTTCTACGATTTCACTCTAAAAGCTTTATTCTAATAATCATCTGAGGCCATTTTTAGAAGCATTTCCATTTTTATTTCTTAAACTAGAATTTAACATCCTTTATCCTAATGCCACCTGAACAGGTTAACCTTGCTAGAAGCAGTTTCACTTTCTCTGTCTCCTCCCCTCAGAGCATGCCTGGGATTGCACAATTTAAGATGAAACCATTATTATACCATCTGATATACTGATACAAGTGTTATGTTGCAAAGACATACTTATTAAACGCACAAGACTTGAGATCAATAAAGAAATGTTTCCAGCACACTCTGTTTGGCTGCAATGGTTTCATAAGTATTTCATTAAAAAATAATTATATATATATACACATTTCAATGTTATTCTTTATTGGCACTTATATCCTGTTTTAATGTTTTATTTGGCAGATGATTTGATTTATTCCCGATTAAGCCATCATGTGATAGGTTCTATATGAAATGCCATTGTGGATCCCTTTTCCCCAATATTTAAGATGCACAAAGTGCTGTTGTTAGGAATAGCTTGAAAAATATATGGTAGATTTTAGTGGAAATGAAATGTGGGATGAAGTTGCTTTCATAATTGCTGAATAGCATATTCAAATAAAATGTCAGCTTAGAATAAACAATAAAAAAAAATAAAAACCTTTACATCATTAGTACCCTTTTAATTCCTTTACATCATTGGTACCCTTTTAGTTTTCTTCAGGCTTTTCTAGATTCACACTGTTGAATTTTTGAGAGTTGTACTGCAGCTCTGATTTTGAAAAGTAAGCATTAGGACTAATGTTATTTTAAAACTCTTGCTTTAGTTGTATTCAAATGTGTGTGCTGCTAAGACTGGTATGAATTTGTGAAAGGTAAGTGTAGCATATAGTTGAAGATCAGAGGCACAGGCAAACCAGTTGAGATTGACTTAACATTATTTTGTACTTGTTGTTTTTTCTTTTTTTTTTTTTCCCCCTGGTCCTTGCAATGTTTATGTAACCACAGTGGCCCTCTGTTTAGTTATTCCATGCACCTTGGTGATCACCCTTATTCTCTGTTTAAACCACATTTTTAAAAAAATCTAAAGAAAATCAGGTAAGTTGTGTGGAGTGGGTTGAAATGTCATTTGAAGGTAGAAACATGGCATTAATGTAGCCTTTTCAACGTACACCGTGCAGTCACAGTGCTTGTTTTCCTTCCATCTACATACAGGTGTACCTATTTAAAGCCTCCTATCTCAGGTTCTTGCCTCAGAATTCCACTAAGACTGTAACTACAAGCCAGAAAGTTATTAGTCTTACAACTGCTGGCTCAGCTTGATGGACTGCTTTCTTAAAAGCTATGAAAATTGTTTCCTACTTTTAATATTAATTAGCTAGCTGCAACTCATAATCTAGGCTGAGGTGCATGGAGGAAGCTGTTTTGCTCTAACAGTCAAAATCAACTCCAAGCTGCATTACTGACCTTGTGGTTTCCTCTGTGATAGATCTATGGGGTTGTTGGAGTAGAAAGTCTTCAAAGAGTAATCTTTGTCTTTAGGCATGGTGGGGCTATTCTAGTACATTAATAGTCTGCTACAGATAAATGTTTTATCACCAACATTAATAGCTTGTAAAAATTAACACTTCTCCCTCAAGAATGCCTGCTGGAGGGATGAAAAATATCCATGGTGGACATGAAGGATGCCTTTTTTTCAGGAAATAAGCACTGCTGTTGGATGTTTAAAAAAAAAAAAAAAGTGCTGATAAATTGGTCAGTTGCATAAAATGTATATTAATTTTATACATAGTCTTTTCTACAGATACATAACAAAGCTATTTTATAAGTTTGTATAACAAGTACTTCTTTGTGCAGACAGCTCTCATGGTAGTTCATGTTGCTTTTAAAAGCTTAGATCCCTTGGTTTTGGTTGTCTGTTAAACTGTACTATGGGCTAGGAATGCTTTGCTTGATGAATGTTGAGTTTAAAACCTAAAGTTATATGCTAGTGGCAATAAGCTTTTAATCTGCATCTCCCTCATTTAACTTAGCCTTGATAGAGTACCATATTCCTTCATTCTTTACAACATTGGGGTTACTAAATTTTAAACTTTTTTTATTATTATTATTTATATGGTTGAAGGTGTAAAAGCAGCTTCTGTGCTTGTTTTCCTGAAGGGTTTTTTTGAATTCAATATTTTGAGCCTGTCATTTGTGATAAAAATTAGTTTAATAACAGAATATGTTTGTTTCCTTTAAATCAAATAAAATTAATTTCAATAGTAAATTTTGCTAATTTAGTTTTAAATTTATATTATATCATACTTTATTCTTCCATTCACTTATGGGTAGTGTTTTGCATCATCCCATGCAAGAGAAAGCTGTTCTTCAGCCTGATAACAGAAGATAATGCAGGAATTTTTGTAATACAGCCAAGAGTCTGTTCCCTTCCTTGCCTGTAGAAAGGGAGGAATTTGGAAGTTTTTTGGCACTTGTTTAGTTCTCTGCCATTCCCAGACTCTTCTCTGCAATACTATTTTTCATTATATGCTTGCTGAAAGATTTCTGTATTAGGATTTGTCATCTCCTTTGCGTCAATTTTCCGTGCCTTTCTTTCCACCTGTTGTGAACAGTTCTTGAGGGTGCTAAACAAGTAGGTCCCTATTTTCCTGTCATGCACCTCGTGTGTCTGATTTTCCATGGAACTGAAGGCAAAATATGTTCCTTTTTATTTTTTGTTATGTAAAATTAGTAGATTTTCTTCCCGTTAATGAAGTGGGCCCCCCGCTTACATGGTTTCTCTCAGTGCAGAGGGAGGTTTGGCATTCCCAAAGGGAGTTGAGTCATAAAAAAAAATAGCCCTTTTGCAGAGCAATTAACCCACGTTGAACTCTTATAGTATATTGTATTACCCTGCTGCTGGAAGTTCCTGAACAATTCGCATTGTCATATGAATTACACATATAGCCTTGGAGCACTCATCATTCGTTAAATATGAGAGGAAACTGGACAGTTAAAACGAGAGCTAAAGAATGGAAATGGAAGGGTTTCAATAACATTTTACTGTTTTGTTTTACATGGTGCTGTTTTCATGCACATATTTCAAAACAGACTTTTCATATTAAGATGAAATTTAATGCTGAAGTTACAAATCATCACTTTCAAGGATTACCTTGAAAAAATGTGTATGCAATAGAATAAAATATATCATAATATATAGAATACATTGTTATATATAGTTATAATACAACGTATTACATGTATATTATTATTTGTTTGTCAATTCCATGACTGTCAATTCTGTCTTTGAATTTTAATTTTTATTTAGTACAAAAAAATGTTGCTTAAGTTAAACTACCCAGCAGCATTTATGGATTAATGTTTGCATCTCTTTGAGAAAGAGATTTGGATGCTTTTTCAGTCATCATTTTGTAGTGTCTTGGTCAGTGTAACAGTGACAGTTCTGTAATGTCAGTGCGAATGCATATCAGGTAGGGCTTTGTGTTCATCAAATAGCTTTCTGTGCACTGGGAAAACTGCCATTCTATTGCCAACCATCTGAGCTCAGGTCACAATATAGCCTCTAATGAAGTCATATACTTGTAAAAAGCTCAGTTAAAAAGCTCAGACAGGTATCAGTTAGTGTAGTATATGCCCCGTTAACTTAAAAAGGGGATGGTAAGGCATACCAAAACTGGACATATTGATAATATGGCCATATGAAACGAGCTCCTCACCTCCCTAATTAATCTCATTGAGTAGCTCAGGGCTTGGACAAGTCATGGACCTGTGTTTTTTCAACATACCTTTTACCATAACCATTATTAACATCAGACTAGTAAAAGAATAAATTGAAGATGTTGCATTCAAATAAAACAGAATATCAGTTATGTATCTATGACTTGATAATATGTTTGATTAACAGGTTGCCCACATTATGTGTGGCTGACGAAGCCCCAGTTTAGGAACTAATTAAGAATTCACTTTGCTGGGCACTGCATGTGTTTCTTACACTTCACCTATGAAGGAGATGTGCTGGACATATTCAACACATGCAAGTTCCAAAGAGACTCCCTGGTTTCTTTCCAAAAATGGGAATTCTGGGAGAAGCAGAGCCCATTAGGCATTACTTTGGCAACTCCTTTGGGTGTTACACTTGCTTTCAGTGATGTGTAGGGCCTACTTCACCTTTGGAATTACGTCACAGAGTAAATTTTGTCAGATCATTTTAGGAAACTGGTGGAAAGAATCACTGCTGTCAGACATGGAGACAAACATGCTGTGTGCTAGGTTTTGACTTTTATTTGGAACTACAATAAAGATCTGAATGCTCAATTACAACTAAGTACAGTTTCACAAAATCTGAATTATTCTCTCAAGATGCCATTTCCTTATCTGCACAGGGCAAAGAACGTAATCAGATTTCTTAGAAACTCTTAGAAGTTAGATCATTGCTTTCATTTTCTATTGTGCACATCTCCATCTCTTTCCTCTTGTTAGCAAAAAAAGAAGAAAAGGAGGTTGGATTTGCAACAGCGTGGGAGCTAAGGTAAAAGCTAAGAAACCGCTTAGGGAAGTTTAGACAGCACCTGTTCCAGTAGTGTTAAGAATAAATGCACTTATTTTTTGTTTGTTCTTATGCTGCCAGTCAGAAGATAGTGATTGAATTTCAGAATAATTCCCTGATTATTTCCAGAGCAAAAAACTTTCAAAGCTCATGTAATTTCTAACTTAATCAGTAAACTGAGAAAATCCCACAGAATCTGAATTCATTACTGAAATCCCACTGACCTAATTTATTTTCACTTATACGTCTAGTCAAAATATTTTAAGAATCTGTTTGTATTCAAACGAAGGCTTGCATTTATCACACCTCATATCATTTAGCCTAAAATGTCATAGCCTGTAGAATGGTGTGTAAAAAAGCAAGGTTCCCCCACTGCAGTTTTGTGATCCCCAGGATTGCTATAAAATGCTGTACCTCATGTTGCTTTCAAAAGAATTTGCTGGCATTGTTCTTGTTGCTTAACTCTTAAATGTGGATGAACTTCCAACTGTTTTTTATAAGTTTGAACTGACACTATTTTTACTGATGATATTATCTTACATAAAAACAAAACAAAACAACCAACCAACCAAAAAAAAACACACACACAAACACAAAAAAAAACCAAAATGAAACAAAGCCCAAACAAACCAAACCATCCAAACAAAAAACCCAAACCACAACAACCAAAGAAAAAAACCATAACCCTCAAAACAAAAAACAGGACTATTTTAAAGGATTCTTTGGAAACACAAAACTTGTATGTCCTAATACATTAAGCAGTTGTAGAATACAACTATAATGTCCTGTAGATATCTTTCATTTGATCTGTGTTTGAATGGATCATCAGTCTGTCCATTCGCAGAGGAAGAGGCATACTGAAGAGAAAACAAGAGGAGGAAAAAAAGGTAGGGAGATACAGGCTGAGATGCAGGATGGAGGAAATGAAAATATGATATTCAGGGGAAACACATCTTGCCTGTATTTATTGAATATTTCTTTAGCAAATATGCTAAGCTTAAGGGAATATAAGTGAGATGTAAGAAGACTGTAGTATTAACTGGGGAAAAATCTACATGCTGTCAGAGTGCTTAGCAAACCAATTACTGATCAAAAGCCCAATATTCCCCTGTTCAAATGGTAAATTGTCTACTGAAAGATAATTAACCTAGTGTTTGGGTTTGATTTCTTCTGAAGTCCTAAAGGCTGGTAATAACTCCACTTAAGCGTGTGGCGATTCCATTTCTAATTTTTTTTTTTGTTTCAAAAGTTGGAGCATGCAGAAAGGGGAAGACTTTATTTTGTTGAGGCTAGATAAGAATTTTACAGTCATAACTGAATCTGCAGATTATAATGTCCTGCTTTGCTTGCTTATTTTTAGTCATCCTTTTAATCTTGCCTACAATCATCACAATTTTTTGAATACCTAATCAGAATCCCACAAATTGCTTATACTTCATGCTTTTAAAAATGTGGCTTACAACATTTAACATTGTATTTTTTGGATATCATGTAAGGAATTAAATTGCATGTTACAACAGTAGAAACACTTCAGAATTCTTTCCACCCAACTGTAATGCTTTCCATCCATTGATTTACTATCTTTATTCAAATCCTTGGATGGTCAGTTAAAATTTCAAAATGGAATTTCATTTACATGTTTCTAAGCCCCTAAAACTTATTGATAGACTTAGATGAGCTGTGGGTTTAGTAAAAGAGAACCACATATTTTTATACTGCTGAATAATCTTTCATCTGAAATATTTCACCCATATAATCAGTTGCTTTGTTTAAATGCAGGACTTGATTTTGTCATCTGTCTACAGAAGAAACTAATTTGGCCTTGCAAACTAGTTACTACAGAACCACCTTCCTTTTAAGGATGTATATTGCACAATATGACTGTTGCAGTGAAACTAGGAGTTATGAACACTAAATAAATAAAGTAACATAAAGATAATACTGTAGCGGCTAAAAATATTTCACTCATCATGAGTAAACAGGGACTTGATGACCTCAGAACTAATAGTTGTTTGAAATACTGGTGTAAATGCAAGTGCCAGGGGTGTCAAACAGGCTTGCAAGCTATTTTAAAACTATTTATTACTGGCATTGGATATAACTCTCTGATGAAGTACTCATCCTGTAGCAGAATGCATCTTCAGTCCTTGTTGACTATAGATTCTCATCCCAACCCTAGGAGAAAGAAAAAAAAAAAAAAAAATCTATTTTCTAATGGGTTTTTAACCTTTTTCCTCCAATAAGCTCTGTTTCTGCTACTGGCTTCTGAAAGAGAATTTTTGTCAAGATCATATGTTCATGAAGTAATACAGAAGAATGCTTATATGATCTTAGTAAGTGATCTTTTAGGCTTCTTACAGGCTTACCTGAAAGAAGAAAATAATTGAAAATACTGTCCATGGATGCAGACAAAAAGAGAGATGTTACTATTTTACAGCTTTTAAGTTTCAAGACTGGAAATTACAGTTATTACTCAAGTCTTGATTTATTAGCGAAAGATAGTATCTATACTTTGTATGGAGTATGGTATCAGATAGGAGATATATAAGAAACTGCTGGTGGCTGCCTGCTTTAATGCACATTTAAAATCTTGTGTGGCAATTGATGTCATGTAGAATTCATGTGATAAAGTTGGTAAATCATGTCAGGTTAGCAAGGATTGATGCTGTGGAAAGTTTAATATTTTCCATCATGATTCATCCAGCTGTTTGAAAAAAGAAAAAGTGAAAAAAAATCACCTTTTGCCAAGGTTTTTGAAAGCAGCTAAGTGGCTTGGCTATTTCTCGTGGTAGCCAGGCATGATGGAATTTTTAATGGGAAGGTGTTGGAAAGTCAGTGGAGTGCTGTGACTCCAGCTTATTTGCCTGTTGTTTTGTTTCTATCTTATCCTCGGCATTTTGCTACCATTCAGTTGTTACATTTACTTTTCTTTGGAACTAAGTGCAGATTTCTTCTTCTGGGGCATGTTTTCTCCATCAGAATACTGACAACTTGCTGACAGAAAAAATAGATGGATGGTGCCCTCTGGAATGGAATAGTTGCTCACCACAGTACCTGCACGCTATAAAGCCTCAGCTAGGAAAGAATCCTTATCCCAAAAGACTTTGCTTTTAAAAAGTAATGGCAATTAAAGATTCTTGGTGTAGGCGGTTGAAATGCCTGCTGTATGGAAACATTCAGCCTAGAAAACTACTTTCAGGGACAGAATATCACCTTTGCCGAGGATTTAACTGGCTATGCTAATCTTGTCCCCAGGAACCGAAGTTTGTTTGATTAACTCATATTTCCAGAGCCATGTGCTTTAGCTACAGAGCTGGAAATTGATTACAGAATATATTCTCATAGATATTTCACTATAAGTCATGTTTCAGAGGGCGTTTTTAACCCTTCTCATGGAGCAAGATGAGGAATTATTTTGCTTAACAGCCAAATATGGCCTTCACAGCACCGTAAAATGGCATTGTAAAATGGTCTTAATTTGATTGGGTAATTTATCTAAGCAGTTGTAACTACAAGTATACAAAATATTTTAAAATCTTCTAGGCAAGTTTATTCCATTTCTTAGTCTCTGTATGGACATGGTTTGCAAATTCATAGTTATCTTTTGGGGACAACAAAAATAAGATTTCTGCTTATGTTTATTTCTAGTCCCAGTAGTTTTGTCACACATTTCTAATATTTTCCTGTTATTAGTAATTTCCTTTTTTTTTTTGGTTCAATTTCATATTTTAAGATGGATGACATATAGCTTACTGTTACTACAATGTAATTGATGAATACCGATTATTAAAACTAGAAATTGCAGAATTAATGTCCTTATTAAAAAAAAAAAAGGTAAATTCATGTTAAAATAATTCTTGTAGTTGTTGACAAATAAGTAAAAAAAAAAAATAGGAGAAATCTGTCATATTTCAGTTAGGAGCTTGGATTTTGACCTTCTATATGATAGGAAAAAAACTAGTTCTGGTAAATTGTATTGAAATTATCTTTTCCCATACTTTCTTGTCTTAAAACTCTTCATTGGTCTGCTTTAAATCCTGCAGTTTTGAATGTGGTTTGGAAGGAACAAGTTTTATTGTTTAAATACTTTAAAAAGAATTAGTAATATTCTGAATCTCCCCTTTCCTTTGCTGTAAGTGTGGACTGACTTGAAATGTGTAAATTACACATATTTCTGATGTGTGTCATTAGGAATTTGCACTCCACCTTCTCTACATTCCTTTTTTTTTCATCTGCTTGTTCTTCCTAAAACCAGCTAAGACTTTTTTTTTATGCTAGAGAAGGGATTCAAACTTTTGTTTTCACAGTATGACTAAACAGTCTTATCAAGAAAAGAAGGTTATCGAGAGTAGCCAGTATGGATTTACTAAAGGGAATTGATGTTTGACTAATCTGATAGCCTTCTATGATGATGTAACTGAATAGGTAGATGCAGGGAGAGCAGTGGATGGTGTCTACCTTGACTTCAACAAGGCTTTTGACACTGTCTCCCATAACATCCTCATGGGTAAGCTCAGGGAGTGTGGGTTAGAGAGCAGACAGTGAGATTGGTTGAGAACTGGCTGAGGGTTGTGATCAGTGGTTGAGAGTCCAGCTGGAGACCTCTAAGTAGTGGTGGTCTCCAGGTGTCAGTTCTGGATCCAGTCTTAATCAACATCATCAATGAACTAGATGACNCTCAGCAACTTCTTTACTGTGAGGGTGACAGAGCACAGGAACAGGCTGCCCAGAGAGGTTGTGGAGTCTCCTTCTCTAGACACTTTCAAGACTCACCTGCCCTGGGTGTTTCTGCTGTGGCAGGGCGGTTGGACTTGATGATGTCCAAAGGTCCCTTTCAACCCCTGCCATTCTATGATACTTAAGTATGAAATTCAGCACAACTTCACTTTCTCTTTAACTAACAACATAAATAGTTCAAAAAAGTTAAAAGCTAAGGGAAAGAATGAACTCATAAAATTGAACTGTTTTCAGCTATGTGTTGCAGAAATAACAGATTTTTTTTTTCCTAATGTTTTATGCAGAAATAGGAGTAGACAAGAAGAGATAGACATAGATGTCTTGTTGGCACATCTACAAGAATAGGTGTAACACATTTTAAACTTAAAACTAATTCATACTATTTGGCAAGACTCACCAGAAAATTCAACTTGGAATTCTATGGAAAGCAGCTAGTAAAGGGACTAGAGAAGCCATTTGCTCTGAAGATTTTATATACAAGGCAGTCAGATTTTTTGGGAGGAGAATGGAAGAAATGGGAAGAATATGTAAACCTGGAGTAAAATTTGAGAATTTTTTTTTTTTATGAAGTCCACATCAATCAATAAGCAGGTCCTGTTACATGTCGGACATAACAATTCTCTCTGGGAGAATGGTGGAGGCCCCACCCCTGGAGACATTCAAGGCCAGGTTTGATGAGACTCTGAGCAGCCTGACCTAGTTGGAGATGTCCCTGCTTATTGCAGGGGGGTTGGACTAGATGACCTTTAGAGGTCATGACCTTTAGATGTCATCATTAGATCCTTGCTGAAGATATGTTACTGTTCAGACTCTTCTGTCTTTTATTTCAACATGGCATGAACAACAGGTGTCTTGCAGAGTGCAGATAATTGCAACATTAGGATTATAGCAGATAAGCTGTTTTTCATCTAATGTACTATTTGGATGTTTCAGCATTCAGTGGCCATCAGAACAGATAATATTTAGTCCTTGACAAATTATATTTCACTAGTAACTGGGGAACAACTACACAGAAACTGTAGCCCTTTACCTGTGAAGAAGGAACTAATATTCTCTAGTGATATGAAGCTGTAATACAGGGTGTTCATGACAACAGGATTATATTAGTTTAGAGATAAAATAGTAATTTGCTGTGAGGCATTAGCTTAATAAACTGGTTTGCCAACAGGAGACGTTAAGAAGGGTGGAAAAGATCTATTTTGATGTTTTGCCAAGGTAAGCAGTGAAATATTGTCAACACGAACCAAGTGAAATGAAATGCTTTCTACTTGGATTTGAAACCAAATATCTCAGTAAGTGATAATTCATAAGTGTTAGAGTGTAACAGTAGATAAGTACCCTTCTATCCCTGCTTCCTCTTCCACTGAGGAAAAATTGCTGAGCAAAAATCTGAAGTGCTGAGGTGTTTATTTTAACACGGGGAAACACTTATTGCTTCAAATATTTGCCTGCTTGTATGTCGTATCTATTATACCAGATGAGGCACATACAAATTAGGCATGGCTCATAAAATGTGGTAACCCTAGATTTTTCAAGATTTTTGGATGTAAATTTGCCTTTTATTTAACTATTCTTTAACTCATGTCAAGGAGGCTTTCTAGTGACGGAGGACTATAGCGGTTTAATTAAAATTCTTAACAGATTCTTACTGTACTTTAAACACACAGTATATGCAGGTTTGTTTTGTTTTTTTTTTTTTTAAATCTTTAGATGGTGTTAAAACAAGAAATGTAGAAGTGGAGGTTGCATTTACTGGATCCAGAACCAGGTTTTATTAATTACTTGACTACATCTGCAAATGCATTTATCTAATACTTAGCAAAACCTTCTTGGAAATAGGGATTTATTTTTTTTTAGTGATGGTAACTATACAAGGAAGCCCTAAACTGCATTCAGATTACAAAATACAAAATCAGAGATAAATAAAATATAAAAAGTAATATCGAGAGTCAAACTATGCTGTAATTTCTTTTTCACATTTCCTTGTTCTAGGAGACAATTCAGATGAGCGTGTGTTTTATGTTGTATGTTTTTATGGTTTATGTTTTATGTTTTTATGCGTGTGTTTATCTTCTACTCTGCACCTAATAGATGCTGGCATAGGAGACTCCACATATAAATTTGGCTGGAGAGAAAGTTGCGTGTTTTTTTACAACAGTACTCCAGACACCCTACTGTGGACTTCACAGGAGAAATAGCAGATAGCTTTTCATGGTGGCCTACTGGGACTGCTCGCCCATTCTACCTGGCTCTGGAGCCAGATGGCAGTCACATTCAATATAATCTTTACAAGATTGAAGCATGTAATTATTAAAAAAAGCTAAATTTTGAAGGTTGTATATTGTGAACTGTCCTATATTTAAAAAAAAAAATGGCAAAAAAGCTCAAACAAACAAAAACAAAAATCCAAAACAAACACACACACACACAAAAAAAAAAAAGAAAAAAAACAACAAAACATTCTTTAGTTTGTTTTCAATCTGTCATGTACTTCAGTATTTCTAAAAGTCTTTTTTTTTATTGTGTGATATTAATATCATCAAGAGACCGAACTGTATGGCAGAAGTATTTGCTTACTCTGTGGGTTTAGTTTTTTGTGTTCTAGTAAATCAGAGGTGCTTCATTTTGGTTTTCAAGTTTCAAAATACATTAACCATCTCTCCATCTTACGCAGTGGCTTCTACACACCTCATTACAAGAAGGGTAGGAATATGATCCCTAGATGTGGTTTTTCTAACTAGGTGATTATTGGTGTCTGTGCCATTTGTGCATAGAGAACTTCACTGGACCATATTACATAGTGTATTAGGTCTTCCTAGCATTAGTTACATTTACATGTGGCTTTTTTCCTGTGTGAATGAATTGTGGAGGGTGATATTCTTGTTACTAGGATACGTGTGGTGTCTGCATTATTTACCATTAATCTGAGTTGGATTTGGTTTCAGAAAATGTGAGCTAGTTTTCTGTTCACTGATTTTACCTACTCTGTTTTAAAGCACCAGCTATATGACAGATGCTCACATTAAGGTTTTTTTTATTTTTCAAGCAGAATCAAGAAATTCTCAGGATGTCTTATTATTTCTACACAGAATTTTCTCCTTCAGATTCAGCCAATCCATAATCATGAGTGTACCACTGTTTCACTCTTTGTCAAAATTTACTGACTAGAACCTGTTTCCCTCCTTTAATTTCTCCTCTATACTGCTTCACTTCTGCCAGACCATAATTAGTAAATATGATCTACAGTGGAAAAGAAATTGTGTTCTGATTGTTCATCTCTATCAACTCAAAATTTTGTCATTACCTTCAAGATATGTTTGGTTTGTTTTGCTTTTCACTATTTCCATGTCCTTAGTTCTTTTCTTTGTCTAGAGTCCAGTCCACTGTTTTGTCAGTCTTGTGTCATTTGCAAACTGCATAAGTGATCTGATCATCTAACAATGGAGGAAGACATTGTTCCTCTTCCTTTAGCTCTCATAACTCCATGCGTCTTTGGTTCATGAGGTTTATAACAGGCTAAAACTGAAGTTTTTTTGTGGGAGTTCTTTCTTGTTGTTTTGACAGAGCATAATTCAGAGAATTACTAAAATGACATTTCATTTCAACACTCAGGAGGATTTGAACTGTTAGGTTTCATTTTCAAAATTAGTTAAAAAGATTTGCTTCTCAGACAAGTCTCCTTCTCTATGGTAGATTTTATAGTTGTATGTATATTATAGGATGTTGAATAAAAGTTGCAAAATAAAGCCCAAGCAGAAATGCTTGGGAAAAAAGTATTTTCTTGCATAGTGTCGTATCACAGAGATGAAAAGGTAGGAAACCAAAGGTTCATCTTTTTACATTTGAGTGTAATGATCAGCAAGCACCTTTCTAAATTGTATTTGTGTTGTTATACTGCACGTGTTGAGTAGGAGTGCTGTAAGAGATGTGGTCCCTATGGAAACCAAAAGTTTATGAATGTGAAGGGGAGAGCTCTGCAGAGGGTGGTGAAAAATGGGTTATATTGAGTTTTTCTTGACAGGACACAGTAAGATGTGTAATTTCTAGATCAACAGTACTGTGTGGATTCTACAAAATAGCACAGAGACAATGTAAACCAGCTGATGTTTGATTTGTAACATAGGAGAATTCTGATTAATTGGTCTTAAGTAACTATAAAAGGATATCAGCACTGTTGATGTAAATGAAATATATGGCATGCACATCAGAAGCATGAGTAAGAAGAGAGCCTTGGAATCTCAGCTAGGATTACAAATGGTATTTTTTGACCCCCTCCCTTACCCACCTGATGTGAGTATTCTGGTAAGAGGTTCTAATTTAATCCTGCAGTGGTGTCACGGAAAACTGCTGCTGCTGGAACCATTTCTGCAGTCCTTCTGCATGGTTTTGCAAGCAATAAATGAGCTTGCAAATGGTTTTGCAAGCAAATAAATGAGCTTCTCAAAGCATCCTGTATGTATGACTTTGGTAATTCCAAGTGTCTTTTTAAATGTAGAACATCAGTAGGACTGTTTTCATCAGCTTTAAAATTCTGGTCAGAAATTATCCCCCAAATCTCTTCTGCATCAATTCAGGCAAGACAAGACCTTGGACAGACTACTGAGAAAAAGGGTAATAGGCCTTCAAGAAAACTCTCTGGGCATTGTGAAATGCTGCCTGAAAGTTGTTCACCTTGCCCCAAGATTCCCTGGAATGTGCTCAAGTCACAGTGATGCCTAGAACTAGGAATATAGTCAGCGGCTACTGTACTTCTGGCAAGTGTAGCTTCCAGCTCTGCTTGGATACATCTTTACACATATGAAACTGCTATATAACACAGATCTCTCTGGAGGCCCAAATTTCAGAGACTATAGTTTGTAATCTGGTAAGGGTTGCCATTCGTTATGTTTGTATTACAGCTTCTGCCAAGTACTTATGACAGAATTATGGAAGTATGAAGTGCTTAAACAGAGACCTTGAGAAAGAATTCCTTGGAGGAAACAATATTTCCTTGCTGTGGTTAGGTGACTGGATGACTATAGACCACTATTTCATTTGCACTGCTTCGTGTAAGTGCTGGTTCATGTGGTTGGTTCATTGGTTTGTTTTGCTAGGGCTGCAATATTTCCCTTTCAGGCACTGCTACGCCTGATAGATAATTTAAAGGTTGATGTATGAGTGCTCTTGCTTATTTACTGTGATGTGAACACTACGTCACAGGAATGACTGTCACAGGGGAGGAACGCCATGTTGAAGTACTGCCCAGTGAAAAATTGCAGATTGCCAAAGAAACCACCAGCCCAGTTTTATGGGAAAATGCATCTAATTGAACAGAAAAAGCTTTTAACTGTCAGATACAACCAGCATTTGAGGATACATACATAGAACTGACATTAATAAACATCTGGCTGTGCTCCTAATTCAGACTGTTGCAAATACTTAAAACTCTGTTTCGGTGTTCTCAAATTAAGTTTGTTTTTCAGGAGAAGGTTGTCTTCTATTTGGAAGATATGTCCACTTGCTGATTCTTTCCCAATGGTGATTTGTGGGCTGTAATTTCAATTCAGTTGTTTGAACAGCTAGTCTTTGCATGAGCTTTTGAATGTGTCTATGTCCCTGGCTGAGAGTTGAGCTGATAGGACACAAGAGACTTTCACCTGCTTCACTTTAGTCAGCCTCCGCAAGAGTAAAATTTTCAGCTGATGAGAACTCGGTTATCTTCTTCTTAGATGAGTTTGGGAACCTGAACAATAACTTGAACAGATATCTAACTGAGGTAAGAGTGAATGACTCTGTGCTCTACAGGGGACGGGAAAAGGAATCGCAGAATCACAATTCATGGTTAGAAAGAACCTCCTAGATCACTGAGTCCAACCATACCCTGTATGGGGGACTCTATATGTTCAGTTTGTAGGGGGAATCCGTAATTATTTTTCCCTGTTCTCCAGAATTCACAAGTATATGTGATTGTTAAAGCACCACTGTTTTAGCTGCCATTTGTATCTCATGTTTATGAGTTTGTGCAAAGGATTGTATGTAACAACAGAAAATTGCCTTGCAATAATTCCGGATAACTCATAGTTGAGAAGTTTTATTCAAGAAGCTGCCACTCTTGCAACCATGTATAAGCAGAAGATCAGAGCTGTCAAGATTTCTTTTACCATGGTATTTTAAAATTGTAACAGTGTTACAATGATAAAAGTCAATAGCTTTTTCTTTAAATGTTATTCATTGAGCTGCATAAAACTTGGTAGCTGTGTAGGTGACAGTAGCAGATAACAGCAATTTTTAAATTAAGTCACTTTGTTTCAAGAATTTGAAACACCAAATCTGTAGTATTCTTTTATGGTGGACCCTCTATTTTAAAATCTGTTGGTTTAGTTCGTATGAAATGTGTGCTGATGCAAATGATTCTGTGCTGATATTAAAGGAGAGAAGGGGGGGAAAAACTAGAGACTTCAACACATGTATAACATGAGAAGAGTGAACAAAAACACTTGTGCTAACTTCCTATTTAAAACACCAACAGGAGAGAACGCTTTAGCCGACATAAGGCAGGTGTATGGTGTCTGGATACAAGTTTGCATAGATGCTCTGAACAAGTTTCAAAATAGAATATGCAGCACTATAGTACCTGGTAGAGCCTGGATTCTTAAGTTAGTCTGAGTGTTGTGCTTTGCTGCCCTTCTTACTATTCACAGATACTTGAGTTCAGCAGTGAAAACAAGTCTGAGAATCCCGTATGAATCTCAGTTGCTGCTCTTAGCTTGCTGCGCACATAAAGCCTTGGAGTACTGACTGCATCAGCTGTAAGGATGTGACTTGATTCTAGGAAATTCATATTCCACAAAAGAAATCTAAAAGCTCTACCTAGCAATGATACTGACAGCCTGGTCAGTTATGCCAAGGATATCTTTCCTAATTATAAACAGATGTCTTCCTTTCTGTCTTGTCTTTAAACATAATTTTCCTAAAGCAGAACGTAACAGTACATTAATTTTAACATTAAATGTTCAAGTCAACCTTCCTAATAATTGTGTGTGAGGGTGGGGGGTGGATGGGGGGGTGTGAACCTGTGTGCTTCTGCAAAAGCTTATATTTAGAGATGAGGAGACGAAATTCCCAGATTTCACTGTATTTAGGTTCCATTTTAACTTTGTAAATCATTCTTAGGAATGTAGTTTCAAACCTGCAGAAGATAATAGTGGAATAGCAAAATTCAAAATATGGAAGATTTTAACTTTAGAAAGTAGTCATGTATATGCAGTAGTATATATATGACACTTGTTAAAACAAAAGGTTACATAAATATTTGAGTTTTTAAAGATCTATTGCATTTTTTAAAATGAAATGTTTTATTATCTAAATTTGTGTATAATATCTTATTTCAGGAGTGATTTTTAAGTATCTAAATGGCAAAAATGTGCATTTGACACATAAGTAGTCATGGTTCTCTCTTGTTTCTTCCTTGGTAAACCAGCCTTGCCAGGAGACGAGGACAGATTATTTTTGTGCTATAGAAATGGTTCCAAAACAAACCTTCTCTGTAGTTACATTATCCTTCAATGTAAGGAACATGTTTGGCTTACATATTGCTGACATCTGCCAAATGTTTCTTTACCAAGTGTTCAGTGTAATTTGCAGTGAGCTGGTGAATACTTAATAGTCTTTGTAGAACTTCATCTTTTATGTCCTCCTCAGCTACAACAAATCCTTTCATCATCAGTGTTACCTTTGTGCTGTGTTTTTGCTAGTTAGATCCCTGCATTTCCTACATCCCATTTCTTTGAGATTTCTGGGATTGGATTTGATTTGGTTTGATTTGGAAGTATATGCTTTTTTTTTTTTTTTAATTCGGTCATCCTGAGTAATATCCATTGAATGCAAGTGGTCTAATGAAGGGACACATTTTTCACTTAAATCCTAATTTTTACCTAAAAGCTAAAGATTTTACCTTTTTTGGCATCCCATTTTAAGTTGCATAGGTGAAGTTGGATCAATATTGAAATGGGAAATTAAAAAAGTTGCTGGAAGTGGCAATGATAGCATTTTTCCCTTATAAGCCTTTATGTGTAGGTGTCCCTGGTTCTGTATTTAATAGGAAATATTATTTCTTTCCCTCTGTTTTCTCTCCTCCCTCACTTCTCCAGGCAAGAAAAATATCCCAATCAGTTCAGTAAAAGCAGGTTATTCCACTAAAATTAGCTTTGTGCCATGAAGCCAAATCATTTTTTAAGGAGAAGGTTGGAGATGGGGCTATTTATGTCACTAAACTTTACATTTCTGGAATGAAATGTACCCAGAGTCTCTGGAATTGCCACAGTGGGGTTGGGGATCTTTAAAAGAAAGAACAATATTAATTCTATTACCTGCTCAGTCTCAAGGATATCGTTAATGACATTCTGCTCAGCTAAGTTCAACTTGAAGATTAAAAACACAGGAATTCAAAATCTTAGTTTACAGGTTATCAGTGGTAATCTTCAGATTCCTCAGCCCTGCAAAATTAAGCTACCCACTTCCTTTACAAGAAATAAAGAAATCCACAGTCCATTTAGACTCTTCTAAATGCTAGATGAAGGAAAAATGTTTTGGAAAAAAATTTGTAAGACATTGAAAATATCCTTTCTACTAAGCCTCAGAGAAGATGGATAGGGTGCTAAGTTTTTAAAGCAGGCAATATTGGGCCAAGCTGAGTAAAGACAAGTCTTTATTGATGGGAATGTTTTCTGAAAGCTCTGATGTTTGCCTTCAGATTTAGCTGTTGTTTGGACAAGAAGGACTCATATTACTCTTTCAGATCTATATGAGCACAGCTTCAAGGTTGCAATATAAAGAACTTTTACAAATTTTACACTTTCATCTATATTATACTCAATTTTTAATAATTCCAAGTGTATACTACTACTGATAGTAGAAGGTGTTGTTTAGTGTTTAGTTCCTAAGCACAGTTTGCTGTAAAATGTGTGGTAAAGTACTTAAAATTAAATCTTCACATTTGGTGCAAGTTACAAAATTCAGAAGTTTTCAAATGCAATTTTACTGTAGAATAGTTAGTTTTCCTACAGTGAATTATAACAGGTAGTAAAAGAGTTGTATTTTTCAGTTGTTTATAAAATATTTAAAAAAAATATTTAATTTTGTTTTTTAATAGGTCATCACTTGCCATCAAATTTATGGACTTTATTACGAGGATGCAGGATGTGATTTTAATGGTGACTTACCTCTACATCACAGCATTTTTCCTCATCCTTTTAATAAATGTTTTTTCTATGTTAGAATCTTCAAGCTTTGTGCATTACCAAGAATTTTTCCCATGTATAACCAATATAGCTCCAGATGGAAAAGAACTTCTTGGAAATGTAACTGAATGGGTCCAGGAAGCCTTTCAGCTGCAGGTTTCTACTCACAATTGGGCCTTTAACAAAATGTCCGGCTATTTCAGATCTGGTTTAGTGCAAATTCACCTGGTTAGTTCAAGCTGTAACTCAAGATACCAAGTTTAGTGGATGTTTTCTCAAAGAATCTTGAAAACTCCTAAGTTTGGAGGAGTAATTAGCAACTGAAATGGAAACATTATAGCTCCTTACTGCTGTTGCTGGCATTATGGTCAGGGGATTGTCTTGAGCAGTTCATCAGAAAACAGTGTTACTGGATTGTTCCAGTTTGAGGAAGACTGATGAAGAGCATTTCTAATCAATATGTTTCAGACATAATGAACATCTGTATTCTTGTTCTGACACTTAAACAGGCTACTGACTCCAGTAGTTAAGAGTAATTTACATATCATAACCATGCATTGTAATCAAAACTCATTTGTCTTAGGTCCAACAAATGAAGATTTCCTAACAAGATTCATAATTGGTGTTTAAAAGTAAAATCAATCATTTCTATATAATTGCCCAATTTATGGCCTTTCCTTTACCTTGTGCTTCTCCTCATAGAACCATGGCAGTGTGCTGTAGGTAGAGAGGAAAAAGAGGAAGGAAAATGGGTTATTTAGTGAAGCATAGGGCATGCAATTGTTGTTTGTTGTTGTATGAAATCACAATCAAAATTGACACAAGTTGCTATTAAACTCTGTTTCCTGTGTTAAAAAAAAAAAAAGTCAGTATTAGCTAAAAAGAAACCTGCAGCAGTAGATTTGCACATAGACCTTAATGAGCCCAATTGACCTTCTGTGCTGTATTTACAATTGCCTTAAAATTGTAAGCAGATGTTTGAAAGACTTTTGTTAATAGGTCCCTAACATCTGTTTCACCAATGATATTGCCCACCAAAGCAGTTGTAATTAGTAGAGCACCTAGTGCATGCATCTTTTTCTTATTGGTGCAGATGATCACATTTCTCTCCCGGGAATTAAAGTAAAATCTTATTGGCACTTTTGTTTTAATAAATTCTGCAACATTTCTTTTGTAAAGAGTAAAGTTTTCCCACCAAATGTAGAGTAACATAATAGTTTTTCCCTGTGAAGTCTTAAGAAATGCAGTACAGTACCGATACATCCACTAACACTAGACAAAATGCATGGATGGTGAAAAAACATGACTATGAAATACTGTGTGCAAATGAAACTTTTGATAGCATTTGTCCATTTGCGCTGCTCGTATGCATGATAGAATGTGTGTTTCAAGTGGAAAAAAAGGAAAAATGAAAGGAAGAAAATCTTAAACTCTGCTGAAAGGAAAAAAAAAAAGCCAGTGTCACTTGCCCATTAAAGTTCTTTTATATGACATAGTTTCCATTTATGTGTGAACACAAAAACTTGTCTGCTTATTCAGTTTATATAGCACTCCTTTCAAAGAAATTGTTATGACAGTCTGCAAGGGTAAAGGTTCAGCTTTAACCTTGTGTTGGTTGCCAGCCTTCATAGCTCTCATGGCTTCATTTTTTTAAAATAAACTACAATTTGAAAGTTATGCTTTAACTCCTACTTTATAAAACGTAATATGGAAAATGCAACTGGGAGGGGAGCTGTGCAAAGCTGCCAATAAAGTTTCCACTCCAGTTGTTTCCATGTGGACCTCATTGGGCATAAGTCACTGACAGAATCATAGCCCCTTTTCCTAAGAGAAGAATCTTTTAGGGAATGTTCTGCTACCTCTCAAAGCGTCTTCTAGCCTTTACAAACTACAGGAGGTTTCTGCAGCTCCCCCAGTGTCTTTTCAAATGTGTGAAACGAAGACTGCATTATGCAGCACTTGGAGTTTGTCTAAATAGTATGGATTTTAGCTACATCATTTGGACAATGCTATAGGCACAGGCTGCTTAGCATTGTAAATTCTCCCTCTTCCTGAGAGTAAGGGAGGGAGGAATTTTAGGAAAGGGGATTCTTATGAAGTGTCACATCCCCTGATGACGCAATAGTTGAATTGTGGAATATAAATTGAGGTGCAGGACTAGATTATAACAGAGGTGTGTTCAAGTGTCTTTTTCTAGCTTACCCACGTGTTATATTCATATTTAGATCAACATTATTAAATATAACGAGGCACTAGTCTAGGCATATGGAAGCTTTATTGCTAAGAAGTATTGTGGCCATGATTTTGTATGGTTCCAAGGACCAGCAAGATTAGTAGAGAGAGACTTTATAGATGAATACAGCTACAAAAAGGTTTGGGGCTCACAGTCCCACAATACATGGTGATTTCTACCAGATGTAGAAGGAGTCTGGGCTCTGTTGCCTTTTCCATCCAAGGAAATATCCAGGGCTGCCATTAATGACAGTCCTTTACTTTTCAGCTTGTGTTACAGGGTTTCTGGATTGAAAAGAAAAAAAAAAAAGTAACTTCTTACATCTTCCCTTCCCTAATGTAACAAATTAAGACGAGTACAATAATGAGTTAATTCTTTTTTGCTAGCAACACCATTCTCAAGAATGTTCTAGGGTGTTATTTTTTACAAAAGCTCATTTTCCACAAGAAAGTTTTCTAAATTCAGTTTCTGTAATGATTGTGCAGATGTACTTTTACTTTTTTAAGAACTTGAATAATCTCTCAAGTCCCATTTTCCTTCAACGGACGAAATGTAAACCAGCTTATTTCCTATTCTTTATGCGGACCTGAAGTCATGTGGATACTAATGAAACAGGTTTTCTCTCAAGATGCCAAAAAGAAATATATTTGATTTATCTCAAGAGACATTTGTTCGTTTATATAGACAAATGTAAAAATAGGGAACATCATTATGAAAACCAGCTGATGAGGAGAGGCACTTTTGCAAACTACTTCTATTTTTTTTATGTGATGAAGATCCTTTCATTGATGCTTAGAGTTATGAAATGTAGGGAACTGCATATTTACTGTTGCAAGTCATTTCCAATATCTCTTCTTTCTAATGAAAATACCTTTTAAAAATAAGCAGTAGAGTTTGTACTCTATAGGTAAATGATATATGCAAGTTTCTTTTCATTGTTTCCTTAGTAAAAGGTTCACTTTTTATTTCCATGGTTTGGTCAACCTTCTGTTATGAAGTAGGCTAATCTAAATTTAATCAAAATTGTCAAGTAAAAATATTCTTGTACACTGGAAAGATTTCTGTTTTGAAAGCCTTAAAGATTTTTTGCCAAGTTTGAATTCAATGTGGTGTCTGTGTACTGCTTTTTAGCTTTTATATGTGACCTTTAAGGAGGGAGGAGGTATGGATGTGCCCAGGAAGTGTAGGAGGCTAAATTCTCAGTAAATTCAGACTTACTCATAGAAATTATTGGGAGACCGTTTTGCAGATGATACTTGGATTCGTTTGAATATCCTTGGCACCTGTGACTTTCTAATGGAATTAATTCTAAATGTCAGTCTTTTGTAAAAATCATCAGATTTTAAAGCAATGAACAACACAAAGAAATATTCTTTAGAATTCAACTAAAATTTATCTTATGTTTCTTTGTTTAGTTTGCACAAATACCATCAATAAATG
Source organism: Chloroceryle aenea (assembly GCA_013399075.1). Lineage (NCBI taxonomy): Eukaryota > Metazoa > Chordata > Aves > Coraciiformes > Cerylidae > Chloroceryle > Chloroceryle aenea. The sequence goes on along the minus strand of VWZY01011437.1, from coordinate 71,842 downwards.
GAAACTTGTGCTGTGATAATATAAAAAGAATACATTCCTTGAGTAAATACCTCGCTCTCTTTTTTTTTTTTTTGTGACTATTAAACTTAGTTGATAGACACTATTAATAAGTGTCTATCAAACACTCCATATATGTACCAGGCTGTAATTCAAAAATGGCACATTTTTTCTTGATGCAAACAAATACATAAAATCCTGTGGGTATCTTTTAGATCAAATATCTGTTTAACTTTTCCTCCATTAACCTGAAAGTTGTTAATTTTTTTTTTATACGTAAGCTTTATTTTTTTTAGATTAAGAAGTCATCAGAAATTACTTGTGCTCTACCAGCTCATTGTACAGCCTGGAGAAGCAGTGAGAACACCTTCTGTGAATGTAATGTAGATTCCAAAAGGGCCATTATATATATATTTTATTTTTTTTTTTCTCCACCTCTAGTTTCTGTGGACACTGAAGATGAATGTAACACATTTCTTATTTTACAGAGAAAAAAACATTCAATGCAAGTTTGCAAGTCCTAAAATTATTTAGTGTGTAGAAAGTGTAGAAACATCTTAATCTTCAAAAATAGAATTTTTGCCAGAAAACCAATAGAAATAAGGAGCTGCCAAATTTGAATTAATGTAGGGCAGTCTGACAGACTTATTTCCTTATTTTTTTTTAGACAAGACTGTACAAATTTCCTTTACAGTAGCAGTTTTTTTGACAATATATATTTCCAGTACCAAGTCTCAATACTCAGCTCCCTGTGGGAGTGGGTAGAATGTAAAAAAAATGGACACCATTCAGGAGCTGGACATTGCAACCATGTTAGCCTTCATTCATCTGGCAAATTTTCATCTAATGAATGAGAGATATTTATTCACATATTGGTGTTGTGCAGCCACCACAATCATGTTTTGCATTTTTATAATTCAATCAGTTGTCCTGTTCATCTTAAAGTAATGGGAGTGTTCAGACTACAGTTAACAAGTGCTAAATCCATTGCAACTGTAGCTTTTGAGTATGCATTTTACTGTGCTACCTCTTCTGTGCTTTCTGACATAAGGCACTTTAGTAATGTACATATCATTAAACCACTTAATTTTGGGATAATGCCAGTTTTCCCTTTCTCCTTTTGTGTTTTGCTGCCTTTCCTCTTCTCTGTCATTTCAGCACTTGCTTAGGTATTGTGTGATGTTGCTGAAGTTCCTGGGAAGACCTAATAGTTGTGGGTCAGTTTTTCCCTTGTGCTTCTAAAGGGCAAAAAATTACCCACATAGTAAATTTTAAACTATACTTGTACAGTTTATGACTTCACTTAGGAATTTGGACAGTAAGGAACATCTGAAAAAAAAACCAAAAAACAAACAACCAACCAAAAATAATAAGATGAGGACAGCTTTAAAGTTGTTCCTATTCTTATTTGTCTGATAGACAAAATGTTGAGCACTGGACACTCAGTACTCATCTGAGGTATTGAAGTTTAAAAAATACTGCAATGCTTCTTAAAAAAATTAGAGGCGTTTTTAACACTGTTGTACATCGTGGTGAAGGCATCAATGTGCCAGTGCACTTGCATGTTCCTATAGCCAAATTGGCTGTGTAAGGAAAACCAGATAAGCTACTTGGAGAAAACCTGTATTTGTTCTTCATAAACTTTTTTCTTTTTTTCATTACAAAACTTTTTGAGATGAACTTGGGCTCAATCCCATTGCAATCAACTTTCCTTTACAGATTTACAAATACATCACATCAGGTGGCATAAACTAATGACTTCAACTTTTTTTTTTTCCCTTAGAAGTATACAAGGTGAGATATTATATGGTAGTTTTTTAAAGAAAAAAAAAAAAAGGAAATGCTGTTGAGGGAATAACCATCACTTTTTAGAAAGTCTGACTGAATGTATAGAGTTTCATGTGAGCCATATGAAAACAGTAGCATTCATTATATAGTTTGACAAAATATTCATGATTGCAGTTGACTTGCAAATTTCTCTAAAATTATACTTCTGTGAGAAAACAGCTCTTTCAATGTGTAAAAATTACCATTCGTTTCTTTAGTTTTGACCTTTGTTGATCTTACTAATTCTTAGTTATTTTCATATGTTCTAGTTTTTCTGAGAGGGAAAATGGGACTTAGAAGTATTCTGTCAGAGATTTGGGGAGATGGTTTCAGAGACTTATAGCAGCACCCATTAGCTATAATTAAGATTCAATTCCAGTTTCTATTGCATATCTCAACTCTTTGAGAAAACTCGAAAACTGTTACTTGAATTCCATTTAAAATTGAATGTTCCAGCCATTTATTTTTTTTTTTTACATCTTTAAAGATTAACCCACAATTTGATTAAATATTTATAAAAATGCATGTAAGAAAAATTCAGAAAAACACCACTGCTGTATTCGCGCTTTGTTGTTATATAATGGTTCTAAAAATCATAATGTGAAAATTATATTTGCTAAGGGACTAAAGCAAGATACAGTTGTTTCTACATCTTTAATGATACCTGAACATTTTAACATTTAATCTCCTGCAGCTGGCAGGTTATTTGAGGAGATACTGTGAACTGTGGTGCATACAGCTAAAAACTCTGAACTGGTTAGAAGAATTCTGTGTAAAATCTGTTTTGATTCCACTTGAACAATGAGCCATGACAAGAGTCATGCCCTGGAAGGTAGTGAGAGCATCTGTGTTACCTGCTTAGATCAGGAGTGAGCTTCTGAAAGAAATGCTATTATCCTCGCTGCACTTGGATTCACGTTCATGTGTTCACAGTGTGAACTGCATTCTTCTCAGGTTAAATTTAATCAGATGATGTGCTTCAGAACTGCACATTGTATGTCTTGACTAGTTATTGGCATTCTGTCCCTGGAAGCAGATCAGAGTTACTGCTGAATCCACCCCCTCAACCCTTTTTTAGTGCAGATGTTTTGTCCTCATCACCAGCTGTTCCGCTCATACTGTTCTACACTACTCGCTATTTACACATAGCCAGTGTTGCCTACAGGGATAGACAGACCACATAGTTTTGAGAGATGTGCAGCATTATGACACTGACTGATACGTTTCAGAGGTTCATTACTCTGGGACCAGACTGCAACAAAACCTGCTTGTCTCTTACAAATGTGGTGGACCCAGGGATTTCTATTTCCACAGGTGGCTGCTGGAATAGGCCTAATTTGTAGAGACTTCAGCTGTCTTTTAGAGGGCCTGTAAATTGAGGTAAAACTGGATGAGCAAACATTTAGCAATCTGAATATCGGATTTATTTATGTCGGTGTTAAGTTTTGATATTGTCACTGGTTGCTTTTCATGAAGTGCATGATAAAGGATCTTTTTTTTCATGCATTCATGTTTTTCACTACATGTGAGGATCCCAAAATGTCATAATATGTTTATTTTCAGGATGTTGATACTGTAGGATCTATTGTATCTCAAGGCCCATCAGTGCTATTATTAAGAGGTTTATTGCATAGATTGCATAGAAAAATCAAGTGTTCTTTTCTCTTAGCTGGGGTTAAGAGGAAAACAAAAGAATTGGAAAGAATTCTTCATTTCAGTGTGAAGTGCATTGAGTTGTCCTAAATTTCCTTACATCAGTGCCTTTTATTTCATATGTTTTGAAGTGCAACCATCTCAGCTTGACCCATCACAAAATAGAATTTCAGATTGGAAATAAGGAAATTTTTCACTCTGAAGAGGTTGCCCAGGGAAGTTGTGGATGCTCCATCACTGGTTATGTTCAAATCCAGGTTGTATGAGACCTTGATGTAGTGGGATGTGTCCCTGCCATGGTAAGGAGGTTGGAACTAGATGCTCTTAAAGGTCCCTCCCAACCTAAGCTATTCTATGATAAATAGAAAGCTTGTATGCCCTTTTAACTTCTCAGTAAAATGTTGTTACCTACAACTAGAAAAAAAAATTTCATTCTTAATGAGATGTCCTTTTTTTTTTTTTTCTATTTAAGAATTAAATACCATATCTCAATACCTGTCTGTTTCATGCTTCAATTATTGTCAATTAGCAGCACTTACCTAAAAGTTTAAAGTCTCACATTCAATACTAAGGTTTTGTCTAAACAGATTTGTACCATTTAAACCTGTCAGTCAGAGGTATGATTTTTTTTTTTGACTGATGTAGTTGTATTGATACAACTCCTAGAATAAATATAGTTATATAGGTATGAGGATATATTTCCACCATTTTTTCCTACTTCCCTTTCCTGTCTAGCAGAATAGTTCCAAAGTGGTACAGCCTTGTATATGAGCAAAGCTCTTAGAGAAAAAAACAGAAGAGATTATTACCCTCTAACCCTGTTATGTAGCTCTTATTTCTGTCCCTTTTCTGTAGTATAGAGAGGACATTTCTTGACTTGTACATTATCAGCACGGTGCCAGTGAAGTTTCAGTATCTCTGTAGGAATACATTTTTGAAAGAGAAAATCATGGCTTTCTGTTCCTGTCTAAACCAGATATGATAGTTTTGAAATCTTTTTTTTTAGTAAGACCAGAATTTTCATCCTGTATTTTTAAATTATGCTTATAGTATACTTTAGTAAACAGGATTTACTCAATTAATCAAATTTACAGATTAGCTTATTGATCACAACTATTTCCTACTGGAGATCAATGCTAATGTACTTCATATCTTTAATTGTTAATCCATTTTTAAATTAACATTGATGTTTGTTGATATCATCTCTGCTTATATTTTTTGGGGGGCATGCAGAAAAACACTTTCTTATCCATTAAGGCATTTATGGGAAGAAGAGGACAAAAAGCAAACAATTAATTTTCTGTATATAATTGAAGATGTTGATCTTAGCTAAAGAATTGTTTGACATAATAGTTCTTAAATATATATTAAGATTATGTGTTACCTTGTATATCTCTCTGTATAAAATGTATGGGAAAGGTAATAAAATATTTAATATTTAGGATTTAATTCTCATTTTAATCAAGGAAATCACTATTGTCCTGATTACCATAAACCATTGCTGCAATTCTGTAATGTTCTGATGTGAACTGCTAACTATGACTAGATGGTACTAAATTTAATACAGGACAAAATGGTTGTAGATTTTGTATCTGTACACATGCACTGTCTTGCTTTTACTTAACAGGGACAGTGGAAAAGAAACAATGCTGGCATACAGGATAAACACCAGGCTTAATGATGACTTATGGAACCCCCTACAGTCAGTGTGCAGTACAAGGTTACTGGTTTCTTCCACAGTCAACTAGTCTGTTTGGAGAGTGGGTTGTGAATACGGAGGAAAGACCTCAGTGTACTGTTTTCCCAGTTCCTCACCTATCTTGTCTCTCTCACAGGCAAAAGGTCTGCCAAACCAATCTCCATGGTTTATTATTGATTGATCTTCTTTGGGCAGTTTTTCTATTCCAGAACAATGCTGGAAGGAGGTGGGAGAAAGATGGAAACATCATCCATCTTATATCAGCCTGACCTGCTGGATCAAGCAGGCAGGCAGCAAATCCTCAGCACAGCAAACAAAACATACAGTAGCAACACAGAAAAGGACACAGGGGTAAGTTAGAAAGACCTTTAAGATGCCTTGTCCACATAAACTAGAAATAGATTGTGCATGAACTTCAAACAAGTTCCTGCTTTGTCTGGCAGTTATTCTGGTGACACTATCTCATATTACCAGTAATTCTTCTGAGTTGAAAAATGAACATTCAGGGGATCAAAAGTTAGACCAGCACCACCATTATATCCTCAGAAGCAGCACATGCTATTAGATCCATAGTCTATTTTTATATATATATATTTATTTAACAAGTAAACTTCCTTAGGAATCATTTAAATATAAACTTTTAAATCTGAAACCCTAAAAGCGGATTATTTAGATGGTAGAGTCAAGCACTTAGGTTAATAGATCCCACATATGCCATTTATTGCATACTTCTGTTTATTGCTGAAGGCAGTAATTCCCTTAAGTGAAACACAGTATTTTATAGAATTAAATAAAATAATGTACATTGTTTCTTTACTCACTTTTAATGTGTTAAGCAGAAAATCTCTCTAGCAGATGAGCATTAAAGACACAGAAAAGCCCACTATCATCATTGGTATTGTTATTGCTAAAAATTTAACCATAAGTGAGTTGACAGAGCAAGCATCATAGTAAAGACAAGACATATCTCTTATATTTTCACATAATTTAGCAGGTGAATTGAATGCCTGTTGAGTCAAGGAAACCAACAGCATCCTTTTCTAACTTGAGGTCTGCACACACTGTGCATCACTGAACCCTGGTTCACTTACAGACTCCTCTCTTGTCATATGCAGTGTTGTATGGACAGAAGGTTTGTTGAGCTCTGTTTTGTCCTTCAGTCTTTTGTAGTCTTTGACATAAAGAGCAATGAGTATACATGTGCAGCTTTGACAGGAGGACTGTGAGGGGCATATAGAGCGTATAGGCTGCTAAAGCCTCTGCAGACATAAACTCACTGCCATCCCCTTGGAAGAATTTGCTATTTTAGTGGATTGAGTGCTAAACAAAAAGATTTTTGCTCTATTGTAAGAGCTGGAGTTGTAAAATAGATTTAAGTCAGTGAAAGTGTCAAGCTCTTAATGAATTTGCTACAGTTTGTTAGACAAAGCTGCTTGTTGGTACTCAATTATTAAAAAGCAACATGGCCAAGCAGTAAAAATCTGGTACCATTTTAATATGGTTTATGGTATCATGTGGAAAAAGACCTTTTATGATTGTTCTTTAAATTAGGTGAGAATTGAGTGTGCTAAACACATGGTCAGAACAATCTCTCTAAAACGGCTTTGGTGATCAGGAGCAGATTCTCACTGAAGTGTCTGCTGTTTTTTAATGACATACTTGTCAACATGTAACCTTAGAATATAGACACCATGGTAACAGTTTTAACACAGTCTCTTTAAAGAGCATAATTGTGTGGAGCACAAATAGAAACATCTTGACTCTTGTAGTCTTTTAATCCACTTAGAGAAATGCTTTTCAATCCATCAAGCAGCATTTTCTGGATCTTGTTGAACATCTGTCTGTCTTGAAATGAGTTGGAATAAAAGTCTAAGCAGGTTCCACAATGCTGTGTTTCCTCTGGACCTTAAAATGAGCATTTAGGCATTCTTAGTATTTTGCTTTTAGATTTAGATGAAGAACATTAAACAGAAAGAATGATGAAATTTGCTTGCATGTATTATAATAAAAACATGCTTGTAACTGTTCCTGTACAGCAAAATGCTTAAGCACATGCATTCTTTTAAGCTTGTGAGTGGTTCAGGTGCTTGATATCTTGTCAAATTCATACATTTAGTTGCGTGAATACACTATGTACTTTTTAGCACACCTATGCTGTGTTAGTCATGGTGGCTAATAACTGTCTGGGCAACTTTTAGTCAGTAAAGACAGCAGGATAACTTTTGCTGACACAATGCACAAATGACTCCATGAATATTGCTGGATGTTTTGCTTAGAATCTGTCTTTAAAATATTAGAGCACCATAGCCATTCAGTCAGAAGCAGTCCATTGCTGTGCTTAGTGTCATCTGGGTTAAGCACACTAATCTGCCTTTGGGAGATTTTCAGGGTTGGTTATGGAAGAGCTCTACGGGAAGGTATTTAGAGTCTGGGTAGGTTATACTGCCCTGTGGAGAGCTTTCAGGTTTACACTGAACAGGCTCTAGTGTATAGCTACCAAAGTGCAACAGAATTTAGTAATATTTCTGCTAAGGATGGCATAAACAAAGTGTGTCAATATGGTCTTCTTTGATATACTTTGTAATTGTGAGCATGCTTTTACCAAATGCAGCTCAGTAACTTACCCTTTCTGAGATGTGATGACCCTCATCTTTATGGGGATAGTAGTAGTTTATTTCCTATAACAGGCTTACCTTCATAATCTGATAATAATTGATATTCTAGTATAGGAAAGTAAGTGCAAAATGACAGTCAATACAAAAATAGGAGTCTTGAAAATTGTGATATCATCATCACCTATATACTTTTCAAAGTACTTATATTTCCCTGAAATATTAGAAATGTGAAAAAAAGAAATTGTTAGCTTTGTATATCTATGTGTGTATCTTCTTGTTTTGCTATAAAAGGTCAGTATTTCTGTATACACATGACTATTTCAGTGGTAGGCTATTGTAGGCAGTATCTCCTAGACCCTTGAGATATTGTTGATCAGTTTAGTGTTTACTTACACAGTAGCAGCATAACCTTTTCACTTCTAATAGTATTTAATTTCACTTCATAAATTAACAGATAGGACATAAAAATACAATGTCAATTTAACAATTGGAAGCGCCATCACATTTTCAGTAGCAGGAACATTCCCTTCAAAATCTGATTTTCAGTCCAGTTGGACAAAATCACTGACTTCTCTGCAGCATAGGATCATTGTGTAACTACAGAAATATTTTCACATGTTGTGTATGTCTTTTAGGGTCAGAGAAATGAGGCATTTCCCTTGAGCTGCCTTTCCAAACACATGACGTAGTTTTGGTGTAATACCAGACTTAACACAAGCACATCATTTAACACCCATTTTATTAATACATATGAATCAAAATGCTGTTCCTCTTCTTTGGGGATCTTCTTTGCCTCTGCCTTAAAATGAAAAAAAATCAGAATAACAGTATGTTATAGTATGTTATTAGAAGGTGCAGCTTCCATTTTTCTTTCTCTTCAAACTAGAGGATAAAAGGCTCCTAATCTTCAGTTATAATCTTCTCACTTAACCTTTGTTTTGTACTAGGAGTTGTATTGTGTGGCTTCAGTGCTGTCCTGAAGAAAATTAACTTTTCTTTATTCAGATTTGTGCAGGGTCTCTCACAATATTATTTTACAGATATATTTACATCTCATAAAATGTAAGTTTTCCACCTTTGTATCCTTTATGGAAAAAAGTTGGTATAAAAGGTTTTTCAGACCAAAATTCTTACCAACTTCCCTTTTTAAGAGTAATTTAAATAAAATGAATGCACGTTTGCTATGCTGTACAAATTAGTCATATTTATTGCTTCCATTTACTTTTGGTCAATAATACCTTTTGGGAATTCTGACAAAACATTAAGGATGGAATCTGGAAATTCTGGAAGACTGAGAGACATTAAGTTTCTGCACAAATATTTATAAACCTACATGAACATAAATACTGCCACAAAAATACCTACAGCACAAAAAGTGATGAGCTGAAGTGGAATTACAGTGTGGTTCTGTGATAAGAATTGTTAAAAATTACCAGCACTGTGTCGCTTTTATATATATATTTTTTTTAAAGTTCTGTTTCTCTGAATAAAATGAGAAAGCAATTACCTTATTTTCTGGGTGGAAGTGTGTGTTAAGAGCTATTCAGCTATAGGAATTTCAGAGGAAAGTCAGTCCTTAGTTTTCAGTTGCAACACTGAGTACTAAATTAACTTTTAATTCAATTTTCAGTTTTTACTTAATTGTTCTTAATGGCCTTTTTTTCTTGTAGCTGTTTCTCGTGATTGAGTTATTTCTGTGAGCGGAGACTTTATCCCATTAAGCTTAGGTGAACTTATGCCAATCCATTGTATTTTGGAAACTATGTGTTTGTTCATTTCCTGTGATTTTTAGAGTGTGAAACATTTTAATGTCAACATTGCAATCTTTCACTAGCCCTTCAATTCCCTTTTTGAAAGACTAAATGGACATCATTTTTGTTGAGGGTAAAAAATGCATTAAAACTTTGGGTTTTTTCATCTTTAAGTAGGTCAGTTTGTGGTAGTCAGAAATAGTGGAAAATATTGGTTTGGATTTTCCATCTTCTCTTAAAGTATCTTCAAGATGGTGCTTGTGTGCTGATTGTGGGATTATATCACAAAAGCAGACCCAACTGAAAGTTAGTTGTGTGACGGCTTAGCAAAATGTGGTGGTACAAATCCCTTCCCCCTGCTTAGGGTGAGAATTGCTCACTGCTGAATTGCTTGCTTGTCTTGCCTGTTATATTCTGAGTTTGTTTACACATCGATGTCGGCAAGGCATTTTAATGAATAGTGTTGACTAAAAGACAGCTAGATGAAGTACGATCTCAAACAGTCATAAAATTCTTTTTGCCAAAGTCTTTTGGCCTAAAAACCTGAATTCCATTCCTTTTCTGAATTGAAGGTGGTTGAATTCTCAATCAGTTGTGCTAGCAAATCACAGCACATTTTAGTCACTGTGCTAGACAGCGTATATGTATGATGTGAGGATCACAAATGAGTTTGTGGAAATCACACTCATCTCCATTGATTTTTTTTCTTCATTTCTCCTGTATCAGTTTTTATTAGGTTAGAAATTAAATGGGACATTTTTACCATAAGATTTATTTTGGGATATTATCACTATTAGTGATAAGTTTTATGAGATATGTAGTCTTTAATTAGGAGAGCGATGCATATGGGTTTCACTTTCTAAACTTTGAGGAGTAGAAAATAGTAGAAAATATGTTTTCAATGCAGTTTTCTAAAATGTGTTGTGCACAGTGTGCTTCTCAACAAGATAGCTGCTTAATCCAGTTCTGGTGACACTACTGCACACTTCTTAACCTGCTTCTATTCTATTTCATATGCTGAAAACACCAAAAGATTCTTGGTGTACAGATTGCAAAGGGTTTGCTTTCTGGTTCTCCCAATCACACTTCAACCTCTAGACAGCAATAGTAAACAAGTTTATATTGCCTCTTCATGCAGAAGTGGATACTTTTGTTTAATCATCTATACATGTTTTGTTAACATCATCTATATTCAGATAATATTGTTTCACAACCCTCTCACAGTTACTTAGAAGACTTGCCTCATAATAGGAACTATGTCTATTTTCTTTTGGTTCCCATCTTCTTTTATTCTGTCTTTACTCATAAGATTCTGGTTTTGACCTTTCAGACTTTTGATGTTGCTGCCCACAGAGCAAAAATTATCCAGATGACATTTAGCCTGTTCAGAGGTGTCCTTGCTTTATTGCTCATAGATGCTTAAAATACTGACTTAGAGACAATATTCAGTTAAAAAATCTGATAATTGTCTTAACTGTACCATGGTGTACAGATTAAATGTGCATTAGCCAATATTACTGGCATTTGTAATACCCAACATTGGTGTATTAGAAGTGACATGTTCTCAGGTAGTAATTTGATAATTTACTTTTATTTCTTTTTGAAGTACAAGCAAATATATCTAAATATATTTGCATATCTTGTACCTTTGTAACAGATACTAAGTTTTGTACATAAATACTTGCTTAAACGAGGTTTGACTGTCGTGTTCTGTAGTGCATTTGCAATGTCATGGAAACCGACAATTTCTATTTACATTGGTAGCATTAATATAAGTTTATATTCAGTTATTTGGATTTTTTTATCAGTTTTAAGAAGTGATGCTGTTTGCAGGTGCATCAGAAAAGATGTGTTGAATGTTTTCTGTCTGACATAGTGTAACAAAAGTCGGCTCTTTAAGACCTTGCACTTTTAATGAACCATCTTATTGTCAACTCTCAGAATCTACTAGTGTGCCTTTTAGTGACGTTGTTGAGAATTTTAATGCATTTTAGTTCTCATTCGGCACGGCCTATGTGCTCCTCACGGGAGGGTCTTTAGAAATAGGATTAACTTCTAGAGGAATGCATTAGCCATGCCACAGAAGTAGGCAAAGCTCTAACTAGCCTGATAGATTGCTCCACGCTTCAAATCCTTCTAACTACCCCCTCCCTCTTTTTATTGACAGCTTCTCATTGAGCGGCTAGAAGCATTAGTGTATTTAGGAGTTAGATGTTTTGTATGATCCCAGGCTGATCTCATATTCGCTTTCTGAAATTAATTCGACACTGCTTTACATGTTAATCCGCAAAGGATTGATTTTGGGAAGGTCAGAGCAGTGCAGCCTCAGAAAATGGAAGAAAAGCTCCACTTAAAACAGCTCATTTCAGTTCCCAGAAATAAGTATAGATGCCTTTTCATTGTGACACTTAGCCAGCTGTAGGAGACTTGGTCATCTTACAGAATACATCAAATAGTGGCGTTTGATGGGATCTGAAAGGAAGTTGAGCTAATTAAATTTAGCTTAATTAACCAATTGCTGCTTGCAATTGGCACAACTATACTTTGAAAACCTGTGCTATAAAAAGAAATTCCTGTCTTCTTCTGACCACCAATGTAACAGCATAGTAAGAGCAATCAGGAACAGAGCTAACATAATTTGATGTCTTGTATTTATGTTTTCTCTTGACTGCATATTTATAGAATTTGCAGAGTTGCTAAAAATAGAAATAAATGCCCATGGGGAAAACCCTTCATTGTGGGATATGCTGGTGTTAGACCACTATGGATAACTTATATGTTTTATTTGGAGCTATACAAAAGTGTGAGGGGGCTTGAGTGATGAAGTATTGTAGTAAGAGCAGGATAAAGTAATAAAAAAAAGTATTGCAAATATTGAGAAAGTGTAACTGAGTGGCAGCTGCAACTTTCTGAAGTGATTCTTTTCATTTGAAAGCGAATGTCTCTGATGAGGTGGTAATAGTTTTGGTATTTAGCTACATCATATATTTGTAGGAATTCAAGAAGTCAGGCACAAAACCCAATTGTTCTTTACTGTGTGAATCAGCTTAAAAATAAATGCTGTCTATTTTATATTAAAATGCAAGAGTAGTTTTAATGATAATTCACTTCTGACTTGTAGATTCATTAGACCTTAACAATTCCAAATACCAGGAAATTAAACGTCTTACATTTTCACCTTTTCTGCTTTAACTTTCATGAGTACAATGTACATATAACTATTTTACAAGAGAAAAAATTGGATTCACATGTGGTTTGCAAGAGTTCAAACTGCTTTAGGTAAAATTTGTTCCAAAAAGCCTATAAATACATAAATTTGACTGCATTAGTCCCTGAAAGAGTAGTGAAGTCTTCTATGAAGTTCAGATGCGCTCCATTTTTTTTTTAGATTTTATTTTTCTTTTCTACTTTTTTTTTCCTGTTTTAGTGAATTAATCTTCTCCACATGCATCTTTTTCTCAAGGTCTGAGATGATTAAAGGTCCTTGTACTCTCTCCACCAAATATGACAAATCAGCTTAGTCATTGTGAATATTATTGTACAATGATATGCACACCATGGGGCAAATTTGGCACTGAATCTGGGGGCCTTTTCGAGCTTCAGTAGAAGCTGATGCTTTATTTTTCTTTCATGATCTATGACCTCTACTAGTGCTTCCTTTATGCAAGAAAGGTCTGTTGTTTGATGATTTCCTTTCAGAAAACTTGCCTTGTTCAGAACCGTATGATTCCAACTGTGGATACACATAATTTGAATCTAGGTGCTTGGTCTGTCAGGAATGAATGTAGTGTCCATTTTCACCTGATAATATTTGGTCTGAAAGTATAAGTTGCTTAATCCAGTAATAGCTTAATATAAAGAGAAAAAAATCAGATTCAAAATCCTTTCAGATCATCATCTCTTGTGAGTTTAACAGCCTAATTTATTGGCTAATTTTCTGAGCCACCAGTGACAGAAAGCCCATTGATAACTGGGGAGTATGTAGAATAATGAAAATCCTGCTGCAGCTCATTGTATTGATAAAATAGGTATTGTATTGCCAAACCTCAGGTGAAGTATTTATAGTAGGGAATCAAAGCTTTTGTCTTTACACTTGTGTAGGATAAGACAGTAACCTGGAAAATGGTATTTAACATTGAGAATTATTTTTGCAGTTTAGCATTTCATAGAATAAAATGTCCACAATTAATACATAACTTTTTTTGCCAAGGTATGAACCACAGGACTGAGTGCAGACAAAGTGAGGATTGGTCTCTAAAACCCCAAGCTCAGTCACTGGCATCTGTTGAACACTATGTCAATTCCAAAATGAGACAAAATGTTAATGATAAAGTTAGGATAATAATTCAGATCTGACAAAGCTCTCGTTTATGGATATGTGGGAAGGAAAAAAAAAAAAGCCAACATTCTAAATTAGCATTTGTAAAAAGAAAACAAAAATTAAAGTGGGATTGTCAGCCCAAAACATCTATATTTTTATAGTGTGATTTGAGAAAAAGAAGTTTGGCATCAAAACTGTAGTGGAAATCTTGTGATACTAAACGAGAAACTTTTTTGTCCATATATATAAAATGTATATTGTTGAAAGTCAGTCATGGTGTTGTCTCTTGCTTGGTTTTTAGTGTTGCTTCAAAATATGGTCTTTCTACATAGAAATTCTGAAAAAATCCATAGTATGGTACTTCCAAAAATATGAGTGAAACCTCAAGCAGCAGATAACGCATTCAGGGACGCTAAGGGAAATGACTTTTTAAGACCTGATTTTAATAATTTTTGAGTCCAGAACCTGTCTATACAAAAATGAGGGGAAAAAAGAACAGAATAAGTAATTTCCCTCTTTTTTTTTTTTTTTCTTCTGACTTGCATATTATTTTTATCATTTAAAAGTAGTACCCCACAAGTACATATCACTCTAATTTAAGGTCACATTTCTTTGTTAAAATAACAAATGGGCTACCAAACTTATTTTGCATGAGAATATTGTAGCAGATTTCTTATGCAACATTTCAATAAAAAAACTCCTCTACTATTGCAGAATCCCTCACTTTGATAGTGTGCAAGAACATAATGTGAAATTGGGCAATCTAATGTTATCCAGCCTTTAGAAAATGCAACCAAGGAAATCCTAATATGACACAAATTAACTTTTCTGTCAGTTCATTTCAGTAGCAGTCTAGCAGAAGGCTATCAGTGCAGATTAGAAAACTTCCAAATGCCCTTTTTAACTGGAGTATTCCACTCGAGTGCAAAAATAAAAAGTCCTCACCTGCAGGCAGGAAGGTAAATCTTATTTATTATGGACTCATGCCTTAATATTGTATCCTCTTTGATTTATTTATTTATTTTGAGAAAGGAATTTCTTTTTTTTTTTCATTTGGAAATTGTTTTGAGCTATACCTCAAATCAACAGAAGTTTGGGGGTTTTGGCTGTGAAACTCAATATAAAAAGTTTACACTTGAATACACACTGGTCTTCTGAGATTAGCCTGTACTGTAATCGCCCACAAGGGCACCAACCATTGATAGGTGTCTTCTCCAAAGTTGAGTCACTCTGTCTGCAGAACAAAGCCATTTCATTTCTGTTTGACTTTTAATGAATTTTTAGAATTGTGTGTCATATCTCCCAGCTAAATGTTTTGAGAGAATTTAGGAGTGTGACTTAAGAGAAATGGACTGTCAGTGTGTGAAAGTAACCAAATGAGAGATGAAAGATTTGTGATGAACAGTGCATGATACGAAGTATACCTTTTACAATGACAGAGTACATAAAGATGTAAAACTCATTACTTAAATGCAAATAAGATCACTGCACAGATGAATTCATAGAAAAGAAATCAATTGAGGGTTAATATGTGGAAAGATACTGCCTTTGGCTCAGGAAGCCTCTGAACTGCAAATTGTTAAAAGCGGGGAGACTATCCTGCTAAGGTATGGTTTTGTGTGTGCTTTTGTCAGTTATTCTATCCAGGCCGTGCTTTGGATCATTGCTGTGGTTGGGATGCTAACCTCACAGAAGCTTTGCTCTGATGCAACATCATCTTTCTTAGGTTATTGGCTCACAGGCTCTTATGGTCAGGCTTGAAAGAATTATTCTACAGTATGTAGAACAGTTTAACATTGCTCTTGGTGGACATTTACATGAAAGTTGAAGATAAAATGTTGCATCAATGAGATCCTTCTGATGTGGGAAGGAATTAGTTTCTCCCTACAGCAGAAATGAACCTTCAATCAGTCATACTGGAACCTGATCCTTTAACTACAGTGTTGCCACTGTGCAACAAGATACAGTATGAGTAGAAATTCATTAACAATTTGAGTCTGTAATTATTACTTTACATAGTCTTTTGACTGTGTATATTCCAAGTACATTATAATGCTTTTATATGTGGCTTGATCAGGAGTGCCATAGTTTTTCTGGAATGCTTTTTGCAATAAGACACCTTTTTCAATCCCCTTCTTGAGCCCTGGGCTGTACTTTCAATGTCTGCCACTCTAGCCAGTTTCTGAACTTTTTCTTTCACAGTTCCCTGCCTCTTATACTTGTTCAGAAATCTTATTGTAAGTCTGTTCTTTATTTTAACTGTTCCAGGTTGTGGAATATACCTTTTAGCCTGGATGCAGCTGTTTCCTATGGCAAAAAGAATTACTGGTTGTAGGAAGAGACTTGAATTACCTTCTTCCCAAAATTAACAGATGGCTTAAAGATACCTTTAATTAAGGCTGTGATGCCTTTGAGCACTTAGCAATTGGTGATTTTGGAAAAAGGGCTTGTTTGAGGAAATCTGAAGCCCAATACAACACATAATTATGCCCCTAACTGAAGACCTGAGATTTAGTATGCAGCGTTCCTTTCCCCCTTTGCCCTCATCCAGAAAAGGTGGAGAGATCATTTGACAGAACAGGAGTCATAATGGATAGGAGACATTTCCTACAGCTGTGGTGGAAAAGTCGAAAGGGTATTCTCCTGGTTTGAGTGGGAACAGAACTAATTCTGTTCAGTGACTTTACTTTTCAGCTCAGTTCTTCTAACTGCACTGTCTGAAGTCAGCAGCCTATTTTCAGACAGTGTCTGCTGCTAGTAGAGATAACACGCCGTGTTTAGAGTTACTACCAAGGGTTGGTGTGCAGACCAAGGCCATTGCTGGATCTTGTGAACCACACTGGGGGGTGCAGGAAAGTGAAAGGCCGCACCTGCAGGGAGTAGCAGACAGGGCAGGTGACCCCAAACTGACCAACGAGGGATTGCATCCCATATATGTCATATCTGGTATAAAGCTGAGGGATCTGGAGGGTCTAGAGCTCTCTTTAGGGACTTCTGGACTCTTCTCCCCTCTTGGACCGCTTTGCCAGCTTTGCTCAGCTTGGCTCAGGTCCTCTTTCACTTCCTTCCTCAGAGCATCCCAGGAGGACTCTGTCCATTCTGCCTTCAATCCCAGTCAGTGTGTCCCTGAATCTGGTACCAGAATCCAGCTCCTGAACTCCCATCTGCTGTAGGGCCCAGTCTGGGACTCCCCCAGTGCCTGCTCCACAGCATCAGTAGTGTCAATGATGTAATTACTATCAGTGGATGTTAGGTTCTATACTAGTTTTGTATATATTTGTATATATTCCATTTTTATTATTATTTCTCATTAAAGCTATTCTAGTTTCTTTTTCTAATCGCTAAGTCTCTCTCCCATATTCCCTTTCTCTTCCCCTATGGGGAGGGAGGGGGGGTTAACAGAGAGTGTCTGTTACACGTCTAAGGGGACACCCTGACCCTATACCATGACAGGCATGAATCAAAGTTACTGTTTTAAAAGGTTATTTATGTGCACTCTTAAACTGAAGTTACTCAGGACTTTAATAATAATTGCTATCCATCCTATAAACTGAAGAGGTTTATTGAGAACTACAGTAAAAATCGTCCATAGCGTCTTCTATTCCTGTCTTCAGACATTGCCTATTAAAGTTTAGTTTGGGGTATGAACGTGAGGGAGAACATGCATTTAGTTCATCTTAGTGCTGTATTTCGCAACTGGAAATGGTTAGTGAAAACTCTCTGTGGTTCTCTACACCTCTGATGTAGATGGAGCTATTAACAGCAGCTCGTGTTTTTCCTTTCTTGTTTAGCTGATTCACAGGTGCTTGCTCTTTGCTTCAGCCCTCCTCCTGTGGCTCCACAGTGCTTGGTTCCACATAAAAGAAAAATTTTGAAAAAGCTGGAAGGAGACTGTTGAAACTATGAATTAGAAAAACGGAGTCCATTCTTTTTTTTACCAACACAGAAGGAAAAGCAATTCTGGTGGTACTAGCTCTGCACATTCACTGATACTCAAGAAAAGTGGTGGTGGTACTTACTTGCTATTTCGACTTTTGAGTTGTGTTTTTCCAATGAACCTATGAACCCATCATGTCTGGTATGTTTTGATTTTTAAACTGCAGTATATATTTACAGCATTTCAGAAGCTGTGACTCCTTAAAAAATACACACATACAACCACAGGGCAAGGTTTGATGTAACATCTTACCACCACTAAAATATTGTGATTATTCTGAATGTTCTCTTGAGTAAGCTAACCACCGAGGCATCCTTAATCTTCGTTTAGGTTGAATGATTTTTTTTTTTTTTAAAGTAGAAATCATCTCAGAAGGAAAAAAGCAAATTATAATTAAGTAAGGATGGATATTATAAGCTTTTTCAGTCACACGAAAGTGCAGTTCACATCTCATGTATATGTGCCCAAGTATTTAATTCTGGTGGTATTTTTTGTGCCAGTGAGACACACATAAAAATGTCTTTAGGCACTGTAAGAAAACATTTGCTTAATCTTCTTAATATATTCTCACTTCTTTATTTAAAGGGAGCAAATGTATATTGCACAATCTCAGATTTTTCTGACATCAGCAACCTTGAAACTAACGCTTCATACAAGATGTAACCAAATGCTGTCAGGGAGAAGAGAAATACAAGGACTGAATTGTTTTAAAATGCACTTTTTAAGTGAGGGAAATTATTGTTTCCAGTCATCATAGCTTTTCACTTTCTTTTGTCATATCTACTTGATAGTGTCTATCACAGAAGTGTGTAGTCAGGCACTTTGCACATGTAATTCTTTCTGTATGTAATTATTTCTAATTACTACTTAAAATACTTTCATCAGTGTGGCCTATTACATTAAAAGAGTAATAATTATTCTTGTATCTCTGTAAGTTTCAGCCCATAACAATTAAGTTAAGCCTGACAGACACACAGGGCCTGTGTACAAAGATCAGATTCTGGAACAAGAAATCACAGAATCACAGAATCACAGAATCCTAGGGGTTGGAAGGGACCTCGAAAGATCATCTAGTCCAACCCCCCCTGCCAGAGCAGGGCCACCTAGAGTACATCACATAGGAACATGTCCAGGCAGGTTTTGAATGTATCCAGTGAAGGAGGCCCCACGACCCCCCTGGGCAGCCTGTTCCAGTGCTCTGTCAGCCTTACAGTAAAAAAATTTTTTCGAATATAAAAAATTTTTTCGAATATAAAAAATTTTTTCGAATATAAAAAATTTTTTCGAATATAAAAAGTTTTTTCGAATATAAAAAATCACTGTTTTGTGACTGTGGCATCTTATTATATTAATAGACAGTACTTCTGCTACTGTTTTACCAGCTTGATATCCATTCTTGTTTTATCTGGAAGTCAATTTGTAGACTTCACCTTATAAATCTGATTTGGATGTTAAGCAAGCTGTCTTGAAGTCTGGAACCCCATGCAGAGTAAGTGCAGCAAAGATAATGGCAAGCTTTCTCCCATTGCTCTTCTAGTGGGTTTCATATCAAGTCTTCAGGAAGTATGTCTTTGGATAGCCAAAATCATGCTAACCTGCAAAAATATCAGCAGAGATGCCAGTAATTTGTCAGTTGAGGTTATATACTGCAATATTAACATTGAATGAGGGTGGGTTGTATTTTGTGGAGGATTTACCCCTGTATGTGTTTTATAGGGTAACCTGTACTATTTATACATGTGGAACATCCCTTTTGAATTTTACAAAGCTGTACTTCTGAATGCATGCTAGAGGTTTAGAAATTAAATATCATATCAGTTTTAATAGCATGCTTTTTTTCACAAAACATCTTCAGCTTTGTTGTGACATTTTCTTTTCATAGCCTGGTTACTGAGTATTTTTTATTGATTTTGAAATCTCTGTGAACAAGATTATAGTTTAGCTTGCCTAATAAAATATTTCTTACAAAATTATTCACTGTCACCACCTGTGTTTTTTACTTCTGTTCACACAGTTCCCAGCTGCATTATCTACCCCCAGTGTAGAAAATTAAGTCAATGTAAAAGTATACTCTGCTTTTTTAAAAAAGGTCACGAATAGCCTTTCTTCTCTCGGTAGTCACCAGTGTTCTTATTATGCTTCATTTATATAGTTGGAGGATTTGGGAGAACCAGCTGGGCTCCCTGTCTGCACTCATCAAGAGTTAATTTCTGAAAGAGGTGCTGTTGTCATGAACAAGTGCAGAAGGTACTCTGGTGGTCCTGCCAAACAACAAGAGCTCTTAATTAGCAGCAATGTTCAATCAGACTGCTTAACCTGACGCAGAGCAGAGGAGGTCATGTTCCTTCCTGATGCACTGCCAGCCTCTAAAAGCACCCAAGAACTGATCCCAAATGTTGGTTTGGTTTTTTTTTTTAAAAAAGATGTACTTGGTTCCCAGAGGCAAGGAAGGCAAGATATAATCGGTTCTTGAAAACTGTCATCACTAGAGGGAGTTTTTATTTTCTTTTTAAGGATGAAGGGATTTTTTTTTTTTCTTCTGTTTTGAATACTCTGTGGGTTTTGAGGGAAATTTATTTTTCATTGTAATACTGAAGAATAT
This sequence comes from Chloroceryle aenea, assembly GCA_013399075.1. Classification (NCBI taxonomy): domain Eukaryota; kingdom Metazoa; phylum Chordata; class Aves; order Coraciiformes; family Cerylidae; genus Chloroceryle; species Chloroceryle aenea. The sequence continues at coordinate 51,440 of VWZY01011437.1, read as the reverse complement.
GAAAATTCATAGACTTTCTGTGGCTTGATTCTGGTCCTGGAGGATTTGCCCTGGACTCTAGTTATTTTCTAGAAGATTTGCCACATTACAAAAATAAAAGTGGAGGCCAGTGAACGTTTGCAATGTATCCTTAGTTCTCATCAGCAGATCCTGTGATCTTCAAATGTTTAACTGCTAATGATGCATAATGCACATCTCTGACTTGTTGGAGGGAAGTCTCTGAGGGTGGTATGGCTGCCTTGGAGGCCATTAACTGTAATACAGAGCTCAGGTTGTAAAGTGCTAGCTGAGGAATTCCTTTAAAAGTCAAATTCTTGAGTTACTAATTATTATGTATAAATTTCCAGTGCTAGATGTCCATCATCCAGCATTCACTTCTCTTCCATCTTAGTGTTCAAAAACTGATATGTATGACACTGTATGCAGCCCAGACGGCAAATCAGATCCTGGGCTGCATCAAAAGAAATGTGTCCAGCAGATCAAGAGAGGTGATTCTACCGCCCTACTCTGCTCTGGTCAGACCTCACCTGGATATACTGAGTCCAGCTCTGGAGCCCTCAGCACAGGAAGGACATGGATCTGATGGAGCAGGTCCAGAGGAGGGCCACAAAGATGATCAGGGGGCTGGAACACCTCTCCTACGAGGACAGGCTGAGGGAGCTGGGATTGTTCAGCATGGAGAAGGCTCTGGGGAGATCTAATAGCCACCTTCCAGTACCTGAAGGAAGCTTAGATAGGCAGAAAGTAATTGCACAGTTGGCATTTAGACAGGGACCTAATATTACTATTCTGTAATATCATACATCAATTATTTCATAGAATAAACATAGAATAATTTCTGTATTGCAATTCAGTTAACAGTGATGACTTCAAAGGATATTTGCACTGTGTTATGCCCATGATTTACAAATAATTAAAACTTCATTCTGAATTATTAAGTATCTTACAGCTCTGGGCAGAGATGAACCTCTGTTCCACTGTGTCTGTAATTTCACAGACTAGGGTGAGATTTAAGCATTTTTTGCAGTGGCTGTACATTTATACATTTTTTTTTTGCATCAGTATATTGGGAATGTGCTGTGTGTCTTGGAATGCACTTGAAATACCTTGGGTTGTTGCAGATGTACTTGTTCTCCTTTGTGTCATTACAAGCAGAAATCAAAATAATTCTTTAAAACTTGATTTGGTGAGCATCAAATGCATATTTTAAGAAAGAAAAAACATGATGGAAGCTCACTGTGTTGAATTTGATTAGCTACCAAAGACCATATCTATTAAAAGATGGGAAGATGTGACAAAGTCAATAATTGCTTTTGTGCTTGTATATATTTTTGCTGTAATCAATCTTGGTTCTCTACTGCATGGAGATGAGATATGAAAGTTGTACAGACACCACCTAGAGGAGACTAAGCACCTTCTAAAATTTCCTATGTACCTTGTCTTGGATTATTGGACATAACAAATGCTGTGGTTTTACTGTGTGTCACTTGCATCACTAGTGAAATACTAGTTGGCCTTGATGTTCAGTAGATGGATGGAATATGGGAGTCCAGGTGACTGCTATAGCAAGACCTAGAACTAGAGATAGTAAACCATGAGTACCCTGAAGCTGTTTCAGTGGTGCTTTTCAGTGTCTAGCAGTAGGTAAGTTTATGGTTAGAACTGCCCTCAGACACTGACTGTACTCTAAGGCAAAGGCACAGCATATCTGAATGCACCCAACAATGTCATGTTTCTGGCACATGATGCCTGTGGTTGTGGGAGAATGAGGTTTTACATAAAACCTTTTCCTATTATAACTTTGCAGTCAGTTGCACAGCCACTGTTTGATTTGTTTCTCTGACACCCAAGCACTTCCATCCCCAGATGTGGGATAAACATGATAGTTTCAGCCCAGTCTTAGACCATTGTGATATTCTCTCTATTTTTAGGAATGCATATTACTGATCTGTGTTGCCCATGCGACTAGAATAGTATGCCCAGGTCTTCACTGCCTATGCAAAGTCAAAGGTTCAGAGCCCAAACAAAGCACATCCTTCAGGTTGTTCCAAATGAGGGACTTTGGTGAACACACAAAGCTGTTTGGTATATCACTTATGCAGAATAATACCACAGAGTAGCAGAACAGTGGTGCCCAATGTATCTAAATCACTAACCATACCATTTTGCAGAGATGCACAAGTGTGGTTCTTGTGCTTTTACAGCATCATCCATCTGTGGTTTTTTAAATGCTTTGCCAAAAGTTATCATTTAGCTTTCCAAAATCTCTTAGAAACAGTGGAGACAAATAGTAAATGCATAATAACATGGGGAAGCAAACACAGAAAATGCAATTTTCCTTTGGATCCTACAAAGGCATACATGCTGACATACTGTCAAAGTAGGATTGAATAGCAAATAGTGACTGTCTAGACAAATGTAATTGATTTTATCTAATAATAGTAAATTGAAACCAAAGTTTTAATCATTCCTTGCATGCAATTTTGAATATTCAAAACTACTAGAACAGGGGGACTTTGATCAAAATTTCAGTGTTATTTCCCCCCATTTCAAGTAACATACAATTTCTCTTCTCAAGTGTGAACTGATACTAATAGTTCATCCTATTCAGCTACTTCTTTCTTTTCTGTGATTAAAAATAATAAAAGAAACAAATACATAAGGAAGGAAAATTTGATTTAAGTGATGTCTAAACTGAACTCTGTAATGCCCATGCCATCCTGAGATGATAGCCCAGTACAGAGTCCTGACACTGGGGTAGAAGTATGCTTGTCAGGACTGCAGAGCTTTTGTGGCAACAGAAACTTAATCCCAGTTTGTCTGGGAGAGACAGCCATGAGAACAGCTGCATTTCATGAGGCCTCATGGCAAACTGCCTTGTAGATAATGTTTTCACTGAGTTGCAGGACAACCAAAACCATCAAAATGCAGTCCAGAGATGTTAGTGAGCCATGCAAATAACTCTGCATTCTTATGGAAAAGCACATCTATAATTATGTATTACTTCTTTCAAATCCTTCAATTTACAGAAAATGCTGTTTAGCTGGATTATCAAAATTTTTCACTAGAAAAGCCTGTGGGGTTTTATTGATGAGAATGTGCACTGGCAACAAAAGAAGGGGCTAAGGGAGTAACTTAATTCTGACCACAAACACAGTATGTCAGTTGCTAGAATTAGTTAATTTTTTGTGTTTATGTTCACCTATAGGATATTACAAAGCTCTTCACAGCATCTGTTTCTTAAATTAGGAGTTTTTCTTAATGGTCAGGTAAATAAAGCATCCTTCTGCTGTCCCATTTTATTTTTTATGATCTTCTTTCTAAAATTCAGTCATCTTTTCTTTGTGGAAGCATCCTGAAAAATAATGAATGCAAAGAAATTCAATTATAGGAACTCTTCAATAACAAAAGTATTTGTGTCAGAGGAGGGATAGAGTGGGATAAATAATCAAAGATGTACTTTATGCTAACTTCTAAGAGTTTTTTTCAACAGTAGGCTTTAAAAAAAGCATTTAAAATTGAGAATTTGACAATGTGTTTAATGATTTTGGAAGCCACCTTGCTTTATCTGACACTGAAATATCTAATATCAGTTTTATAATTTGAAATATGTAACTTGAGGGAATATTTTTTTATACTATTAAAGAGATCTTATAGTAGCTTTTAAAAATGGATAATCATATATATAACTTATTTTAAAAGAAAACACACTAATAGGCAATAAGCAAATGTGACTTGACAACATCCACCCATTCATTTGCTGAATTAGATGCAAAGATTTTGATTTATTAAAAAGAAAAACATCTTACCATCTTTTATTGTTGCTAAACCACTGAGGATTTCCAGGTAGTGTCACAGTGTGACACTATGTGCCTTGTCCTTTCAGTTTGAGAGCTACGCTCATTTTGTTGTATTTGGCTTGCATTGCTGCATGGCTCAGCTTTCAGGATCTGGAGAACAAAAATCCCCACTGGAGAATTAGGTTCTACCCTATGTATTGACAGAGCTCTATTTGATCATGTCTGCATTTGATTTTAGAATGAATGTTCCTTTTTTTGGTGCATAAGAGTGCCTGATATGTAAAAGTATTCTGCCTGAGTTCAGCACTTAGCAAATATCTAGCAAACTTTGGAGTCTGCTTACGTCCTGATGTATATCCGTGGAATTAACGTAACATATCTGCAACTTGATACTTGAAACAGCTCAGTCTCTCTACATGGGAAATGACCCTAGAATGCCAGAAAACCTGTGTGTTTATGACCTGAACATATTCATAATAAGAACCCTTATGTAGGGTGATAGTCAATTCATTTACTGGTCTCAGAAGTCAGTTCTTTCTGTCTGTTCTGCTAATAGTTGTAGGAATTTTGTATGTGAATGAGAATCATTTCCCTGTGCTGGGTGGACTGCAAAGATAAAAGGTGAGACACTACTGTCTGAACCTTATATTTTACCTGTACTTGGCTTCGTTGACCTACACTATGTAGACTCTAGCCCTGTTTGAATTTGTTGAAGCAGTTGAGCCACACTAGTGACAGCTCAGAGGCTAGAAGTTACACAAACACAAAATGAGGGTTCAGGTTCCTGACTCAGAACTTACAAATTGTGAATGTCAAAAAGACCTACAGGGACAGAATGGCTATGGGATGTTACATTGAATGACAGTGGAAAGGATCTCAAAAGTGAATTCAAGGAGCTTATATTGCTGTGCTAGAGAAGTTGTCCCATATAAGAAAACAAGGATGATAGAAAGATTAATTTTTACGGGTTTATTCTGGATGGATAGGAATATAGTGTTCTATATGTTATTCTTATGTACATGCTTGCAAAGTGAAAATTATTTATGGACTACTTGTTGAAAAAGACAGTTTATAAAAGAAAAACAAACACACGCTTGGAAGGAGAAGTGTTTCTTCACCTTATTCTTTCTCACATCCAACACTAAATATATTGTGAAAGATGGAGGAGACAGGCATTTGATGTTTATGACTGCAACATTATTAATCTGTGAAGAGCTTCTTGTTAAGAATCTGTTAGTGGAGGAAGGGAAAGGTCATAATTTTTTTCTTTCATGATCTTTCTCCTTTTGGAGATCTCCTTTTGGAGAAAGATCATGACCCTCCTTTATCTCCTTAGTATCACAGCTGAAGTGCTTGAATACTCTTCTTAAAACTAAGGCCGATGAGGCAAGTGCATTACCAAAGATATTCCAACTTTTAAAGAAAGTCATGACCTGTTGGATCTTGTTTTATCAAAAATCCATGATCATTTAGAGAATAGGGTTGCCTCTTGCTTTAGAGCTTCTTGGGCTTGGGAAGTAGCTCTGATTCCTCCCAAAATCCAAATGCTTTGCCTAGGAATGGTATGCTTACCCACTAGCACTCAGGGAGAGTGAAAAGTAGTTCCCTAAAATCACTTTATCTGGGCAAATATAACAGTCATACAATTTCTTTTTACTTTTTTTTGAATAAAGGAATTTTAAGGTGGTACAGCTAAGATTCCTCTTTTAACTGTAGCACAAAGACCCCTTTAATTGACTTGTTTGTTTCCATTTCTCCTGTGTTTGTAGTTCTTCCTTTCCTCGTCATTGTTTAGTTTAATCTGCCTTGATCAAAGTGGATGACATCTAAAGTGTTGTTGAAGATTACAGTTATTGATCTCCCTGCTTGGAGCTTCAGCATCACAGTTCATATTTTCATCATTGGATGTATGTGTTTGAGAAGATTCCTTGGGGTTTTCTAATTTCCCTTAAGCAATGTTCATGCTTCTTTATGTCGCAAGTCACGTCAATGGTTCTGCTGATTCACTTACTAGGCCACAGGCTGCTGGGGCTTCAGTTCTGTCAATGCTTCAGAGCAACTCAATCTTTTTAATTAATAATTTGCACAGCAGAATTATCAAAACCAAAAGTCTGCAGGGAGGAGCTATAAGGCTGTAAGAAGGTAGATTTCAACCTCTCAATAGTCTTGATGAGTCAAGAATGGCGTGAAATAAATAGGTTGGTAAGTGTGACACAAAGTAGTCATCAGATGCAAATCACTAAATGAAGATAGGGTGGTTGGATATCAGTTTTCAAGAGAGTTTTGGGGAGTTCAAGTCAGTAATTGAATATGAGTTAAAAAATTATGTCTTACTGTTGTAACAAAGGAGGTGTGGACTGAGACTGAAATTCATACAAAAGTGCTTAAAAATCTGCTACATGTAAAATGTGCAGAGTAATCCTTCCAGTTCTACTCAACACTGGGAGTGCTTAACTGAAGTTATTGGTCCAGTTTTCAGCACTAGGCTTCAAAAGTTGTGGATTTGCTGGGCACCATACAAAGCAAGAGAAAAGGGAATACTTAAGGGTCTAGGAAACATGACTCCTTACATGGGGAGAGCAGGATTTAAAAAACGTATGTTTCTTTCATCAAAAGAATACAAGACTGGTGTAAAGAAACCTTTACTCAAGTCAGTGGTTCCGTAATGGGAAGAAAATGAAGAAGCATTTCTCCATTTTCAGTGGGTATGGGACAACATTTTAATGCAGAAATGCAGATGCAGTAATTTTTCCTTTCAAATTGCTACAGAAAGGTAGCTTGCTTCAGTAAGCTGTCATTTCTCTAACGTTGTAAGTTTTTTACACAGTCTAGAGAAGGCTTTACCAGATGTAGAAAAGGAAGGGATAAAGACTTAGACAGTATTTGAGGTTCTTTCCAACCCTCTGTGACTGTGGTGTAAAACTGTATCTTAGACTTATCCTGTAGCTGTCAGCATTGACCTGCTGGTAGAGTAGGGTTTCAGCTGGCTTTCAAGCAGCTGTGGCTCATTTTGCAGTGATCACAAATTTGGGTACTGGTGGGGTGGATTTTTACTTTGCACAAATGTGCTAACTACTGATTTTTAATTTTTTTTCTTCCATATATTTATTCATTTTATTAATTTCTGACTATATCAGAGCAGTTTTGCATAGTACCATATGTGTCTGTGCTGATGCTTCTCATTTAAGACATTCCTTCCAGTCCATTTTTCTCCTTCTTCAGAGCCAAAGGAATTATTTACCACAGACCACCCTAACCTTGGATAAAACCTTACTGTTTCATTTAAAATAAAATACCACCATGTCTGTCTCACAATTTCAGATTGCTTAGTGTTAAGTACTGCTAAGAGTCATAGTATCATATAACTAATCCTACAAGTCTTCCTCCTCTTTGATGCTTGCTTCTATTGCATGTGATCTGAATGGTTCTGCTCATTCACTTACTAGCCCAGAACACCTCTGCTAAGGCTTTACATCTGACTAAGCTTTAGTACAACTCAATTCAAGTGCCAGGATCTCCTGAACATCTGTTTTGAAGAAATATATCAGTAAAGCTGAATGAGAAAGTGCTTGTTTTCTTTCTACACCTGTACTTTGCTTTCACATTACAGCTAAGGAAAGCACAGAAAAATTATGCGAAAGAGGACCCAGAGGTCTACCAGGAAATTCTGCAATTATTTATGACAAATTTCAACTATTACTCTGTGAGTTCCAATTACATGTCTGACAAGCAAATGCAAGAATGGCATGTCATCAAACACATCCACTGAGAGCAAGTAATGGACAACAGGCCTTGTGACCAGATCCTGGCTGTTGAGAGAAAACAACTGAATAACACTCCAGCAGAGATGAGGGTTAGGGAGAATTGGCAGGGGGTGAGCTTCCCTACAGTTTTCCTTGGTTTTCATACAAGAAAGTTGAAATACCATTTTAGTGTTACACAGTTAGAATTTGATATGTTTTATTTGCAAGTAATTCCTGAGTTAACTAAGTACAAGAATGAAAGGTTTTTTGTTTTTTTTTAAGATACGTGGTATATTCAGACTTCATCATGCACTGTGTACAAAAGTCAGTGATTGTTGCTCAGAAAAGTGCCAAGATGCCAAGATCCAAGTATAGATTTACCTGGGGAGCTACATGGTTTCTTTCCCCTTAACAACTGCTGCTTAAGCAGCAGCTGTGATCTGGATACATGGTTCAGGATGGTTGTACAGCCTTCCCCACTTGGATGTCAGCTCTCTCCAGTTCAGGCTTTTACCCATTTATCCACCTGTCATGGCAAAAGGTATTTGTATGTATTTTATTGTCTTAAAATAGGTATTCCTTTGAACTTTACAGAAGCAGGAAGTTACTGCTTTTCTTGCATTTAAAGAATTAGAAGTAATGAGGCTACATGGGGACCTTTGGGTTTTCTCCTACCCACCCTGACAAAGAGAATCCACTGTTTCACGATTTGAATATCAGCCTCGTTTTGTGTTGAGTCTGTGGTTAAAGTCTACATTACGATGACTGTTTCTGGAGTCTACAGAGGATGCTGTGGCCAGCGTAAAGTAACTTCCTTATTTTGAAATCCATTCTTAATCACCCATGAAATTAACTATTGGAGTCTGCCTTCAAGTTGGCACAGCCTAATAGTATGGGATTTAAAAATATTTAACAACATATTTGGAAACAGAACTTTTCTGTTCTTCATTTATATGTTTTTGGATGTTGGCTCTTGCATGAGAAAAGTGCTGTATGCTTTAATAGTGAATCTAGAAATCTTGTGGTTTCTGTTGGCACTGAGAGGGAGCAGCTAGTATGAGAGTCCAGTACATGAGAGCATTTTTGTGTTTTAATTATTACATGCATGAATACAGAGTCAACCAAGTTCAGAGATTGTATTTAATGCCTTTTTTTATTCACCAATGATTTTTCTGGATTGCTCTCTATAGCACAATCTTTACCTTGAAATCAGAAAATAGCTGATGTATCATCAGTTCTTTCTTCACACAGGAAACAAGAAATTGCAGGGAAATTCTGTTTAGGGATGTTGAAGTGTTAATGGTCAGGATTTATAATCCAGTTCAATGCTTCATTTCAAGTGAAATTCAACAATCAATTAGAAGTGTATATAGGAATTTTATGCCTTGGGAAGGTACCAATTAGGATAGCCCATGTTGCTACTCTGGCTGGTAGACCAAAATTCTCATCCAAAAGTGCATCCTCTGTGAAGCATCATATGGCTTAACCACGAGCTGGATGGCAAATCTATCTCCTTAACAGAGCCTCAGGCTTCAGGAAGAAATTGAGGCATGTGAAAGCCCAGATGTGGTACCATGGGTAGATACATTTCACAGTTTAAATTATTCAAAACTGTATGATTTCCATATATTTGAAGCAACTTATATATTTGACTAGGCTGAAAATACTCTCCAAAAAGTATTATTTTAAAGGAAAAATGACATTGTTTCAGACATTAATTCCTCCTTCTTTTAGAGAATAGTGGCTTTTCTGAATCTGTCTTTTCTGTGAAAAAATATGTATATGGAAAGCATCTGATCAGATCTAATAATGCCTTTTAAAAAATAATATTCTAAAGATTACTTGCTAACAAAATATTTCAAATGCTAACTTAAATTTTAGAGCTAAATTGCCTTTTCCTAAGAGTTTCTTTTAAATGTGGCTCTGACTGTAACATTTTTTCTTTAAACAACAAAATACCTTTTTTCCCAGGTTCACATTAAATTTATCCTTTTGCCTTAATCTCTTACATTATATGTAATAAATTTCTAGATGCTATACCTAGGGTTTTTTAATAGAGAAGGAGAAGAAAAACCTGACATTTTTGTCAGTTTTGCATTAAATTATGGGCTTATTGACATAGAAGGAATAGAGTGGTTTTGATTGCTTTTGCACAGTAAAAACATGTTAGTATGGCTTTTTCAAGGATTTCCTATTTTACTGTGTTTAATAGAAGAAGAAGACACAGAAGTAAAATAGTTGTGCTTTACCTGCCAGTTTATGAAGCCATAGTTGTTTCTTAATACTTGTAACACCTGGGTAAAAATACGAAGATCTGTTTTAATGCCAAATAACATGTTAAATTACTTCATGATGATGTTATGTAACATAGACTGTACAGTGTACCTCATAACCTAGAAATAAGATTATTAAGCATTTAGAACTTACAAAAAATTCTGTGTGTATTTTTAAATTACATGGAAATTTTAAAATTGAGACTCATGTGCTTTTGGCCAAGGAAAAGAGTGGTACTGAAGAAATGTACATGAATTTTTAGTTAATTGTTTTTGCATATTAAAAATATTTTCAGAAAGAACATTAACTGTCAGGTCCTCCAAAGGTAAAATCTAATCTATAGACCTCAAGAAATATCAAACAATGTAAAAATATGCTACCTCTTCCTTAGTGGAGGAAAACTATTGAGTGTACCTTTAGAGAGAGGAGAAAAAAACAAATATATTTTTCATTTAGCATTAAATTAGGAAGACGAGAAATTTACTGCAGCCTTAGTTTATAACAACAACCACATTACCATCATCTTAAACCACAGGGGTCTAAATCTGGAGCACAATAGATGTTGCAGGCATAAAATAAAGAAAAGCAAAACACAATATAAAATTGAAAGGGTTTTAGAGTATTCTCTTTACTATAAACTGCTTCTGTGATTTTAAGTATGGTTGGTTTTGATGCAACTTTCAATAGTAAAAAGATTAAGGAAAAACTCTGAATCTAAGGAAAATAAGTATTATTGCTAATTTTTTTTAGGTCTTCTACAGTAACTTAACAAGGAATTTTTTGTTGAAATGCTTTCATCTTTCCCACTTTGCAATGGAAAACTCTGTGAAGGGTGAGAGGAGGGAAGCTCATGTAGAATTCTTTTTCATGCTCACTTCAATTTTCATATGTCCAGTGTCTTTTGTTCTGTGTTAACTCCATTTCAGTGGCTACTTGGGAATAACTTCTTCACTTCTCTGGTGAAACATGGCAACTGTTTAACAAGCTGTATGATTTAATACAGGATATGAAGCACTGTCATAGTAAATTGCAGAGAAATTTTCATAAGGAAATGTAATTACCGAGACTAGAAATTGGCCAGAATATCAATTTAAAATTGCTGAGTATGCAAGAAGTTCTTGGTTTGCTGTTTTATCTGGGCGGTGACTGTAAGTAATACTGTATGAATTCGGAAGCACAATTAATTACTTTTGAGATCCTAATTCTTGCCATGCTTCAGACTATAAGCTAGTGAATCCAGTGCTGATTTAGAGTAGATTTGCCACCCTGCTGAAGTGCTGTTGTTTCTTGCCATACTGTATGGGGTTACTTTAAGGTTTCCCTCTCAGACAGTGACCAAACATGCATTTTTAAAGAATCATATAATAGTTTGGGTGTAGGAGGGGACCTTCAAGGTCATCTAGTTCAACCTCCCTGCAATGAGTAGGGGACATCTTCAACAAGATAAGGTTGCCCAAGAGCCTCATCCAGCCTGACCTTGAATGTTTTCAAGAATGGGACATCTACCATCTCTCTGGACAACCTGATCCAGTGTTTCACCACCCTCGTCCTAAAGAAAATGCTTCCTTTTATCTAGTCTAAATCTATCTTTTAGTTTAAAAGCATTGCCCCTTGTTCTACCACAAAAGGCCCTGCTAAAAAGTTTGCTCCATTCTTTCTTATAGACCTCTTTAAGTACCAAAAGGCTGCAATAAAGCCTCTCTGGAACCTTCTCTTCTCCAGGCTGAAGAACCACAACTCTCTCAACCTTTCTTCATAGCAGAGGTGGTCCAGCCCTCTTCTTATTTATGTGGTCCTCTGGACCCACTCCAACTCCAGAGCTGGACACAGTACTCCAGGTGGGGTCTCACCAGAGCAGAAGAGAGGGGCAGAATCACATTCCTTGACCTGCTGGCTACACTTCTTTTGATGAAACCTAGGATATGGTTGGCTTTTCTGGGCTTTTAGCACATATTGCAGATTTCCATCCACCATTACCCCCAAGTCCTTCTCCACAAAGCTGCTCACAATCCCTTCATCCCTCAGCCTGTACTGATACTGGGGGTTTCCCCAACTCAGGTGCAGCACCTTGGACTTGGCCGTGTTGAACCTCATGAGTTGTACACGGGCCCACTTCTTGAGTGTGTGAATCTAATGAAGTGTGATGATATTGCCATTAAAAGTGACATCACAACAGGCAGCATTGTTCTTTATGTTTTAAATGTTTTATAGTATTCATCCTGTGCTGTACTTTGGAGAAGAGTGTTTAGATCTGGGTTTGATCAATATGTTTATAACTTTTTATTCTGCTCTGAAGATTCTATTCTTAACATGTTATGATAAATATATTTCACTGAATGCCTGTAACTATTCTGTTTCTCAAATCTTGGCACTGGAGTTTTTTTTTTTAAATCAAATCCGTTTCGTTTCCATTTGTCCTATGTTAACTTTTCAGTATGCTACAGGTAGCTTTTTCCAATAGAGAAAGGTCATGAACTGAAAAAATTACTTATTATAGGGGAAAATATTAAATAAATTGTTCAAAACAGTAGAAGTTTTCACTTTTAAAATTAAAAATTGAAGAAACTTAAACTCCTAAACTCTCTTTACATTTCCCCTGGAAACTCCCTGCTTTACGGTAACTTTGTGGTCTTGATGATATTCACAGAGAAGCTGATTTACTGAATAAAGAAGTTGTTTAAGTTTTCAGTTTTGGAACATTACCAGTGTGTCTGAACCCAGGTTTCAAATTTTACTGGCATTTTGTTGGCAAACCAATTTTTTGGAGTCCTTTCTTATTTGGGTATGTTTCCTGACACCTTTGGCTGTATGGTACTGTGGTTTAAAATTCTCTTTCACTTTTTTTTTTTTAAGAGGAAAAGCCTATAAACATATACAAAGGACTAATTATAAAATATCTGGTATAAAAATACAGAGACAAGAAAATTACCAGCTGAAAAATGCAGTGAGCAGAAAAAAATGAGCATTTAATGGTAGAGCTTTACCCTGCCTGTTCAGCAGTCCTGATTCTCAAAGCAATTCCACAAGCAAAGCAGGCACTATTCTGAGTCCATAATATGGTAATTTAAATCAAGCATAAATACATGGGTGGTAAGAAAGAGGTGGTTTAGTCTCCCCTTATGTTCATGGGCTTCTTTTACTGTTGCTTCCCTTTTGCCAAAAGCAGTGTACGTTTATGATGAGCCAGATTAGAGCATTGATCCAGCTGAAAAATAACTCACATGGCTTTGCCCTACTTACAGTCTTCCTATATACTGCAGTTTTCTTGAAACTATTTTGTTATTACTGCACTACTCTCAAAGACTAACCAACTACCTGAAGTGTGTGTGTATATGTATATAGAAGTTTCTGTCATTCATAGTATCGTAGAAAACAACATGAATAGTATAGGACAATCTTCTTTTTGTAGTATTTATTAAGTAAGGTACAAGAAACTAGTAGTCTAAGGTTCCAGTTTTCTGTAAGTCTGGGACATTGTAATCCCTTAATGCTTGACACTAAATGGTCCTTTCTGTACTAACATTGCTACAGGGAAACCCACTATATGGTGAAAGAAGCTATGAATTTTTGCAGTAGAACGGAAGAGTGTGTTCATGTAATAGTGTATTCTAGTACATATTATGCCTGCTGGTTATAGGCAAAGTTACAAAAGCACGGAGTAGTAGGATTCTTATCATTTAAATAAGCCTCAAGAGGATTAACAGTCTAGGTGTTCTTCTACTTGTCTCAATTATGGGAGTCAGTCTTTTGACACCCTGCATATTGCCCCTAATGGTGTATAAAATACTGCATGGAAAATGGATAAAATGAAATATTAGTTTAGTAAGAGAGTATGATAATTACTTTAGTCTATGATCTTACTTGGGATAAGGGATTGCAGTGAACTAAACTAAACTTTTGAGCTAAATTGCTAATTAGTAGCTAATAATAAGTTTCTGACCGATTTCAACCAAGCTTTATGGACAGCTGGAAGAAACAGAGACACCAAGTTTCTGTATATTTCCTGGAGTCAAGGAATTGCTCTGATTGGAAGGGATTCCCTGAAGGTCTCTATTCCAACCTCCTTTTAATCAGAGTCAAGAATGAATTCAGACCAGCTTGCTCAGGGCTCTTTCTAGACAGATCGTGAAAACCTCCAAGGACAGAAATACTTCACAGCCTCTCTGGGCATCCTATTCCAATGCTTAGTTATCCTCATAGTTCAGTGTTATTCACAAACTTGATTAATCTGCATGACATTTCCTCCTAGAGGTCATTGGTAAAGATATTAAGATATTAAATAGGATAGGTCACAGGATAAACCCCTGAGGAACTAACTGCAGTTGTATCCAGCTTACAAGTGGAGTGCAAACTATTACTTTTCAATCCCAGAGTCCAGACACTTTTTGCAGACATGGTAGTGCATCCATCTAGACCACAATGGCCGAACTTGGACACAAGGGTGCTGTGAAAAACCATCTTAAATATGGTTGCAACATTTGCCCTTCTCCATTCATCTGGGACTATTCCTGATCTTCATGACTTTGAGGATAGAGAACATCTTTGATGTGCTTTCAGCCAGCTCTCTCAGCACTCTCAGATGCATTCCATCTGCTCTCATGGACTTGTATGAGTCAAGATTTCTCAAGAGATTCAGGGGATCAATCCTTTTCTACTGTTGATATTTTCTCTTTGCATTGAACCCTATCTGCCTGGGAGACCTTGCTGGTGAAGGCTGGAGCAAAGAATGCATTGAGAAACTCATCCTTGTGTGAATCCATTGTGCTTTTGATTCAGTCAGCTCTGAGATCACATTTTCATTGTTTATTCTTATCATGTAGTGGTACAAGTACCTGCCGTGTTTCTTGACAATGTCTACTATAGTTGATCTCTGGATTTCCTATCATCATCCTTTCTTGTCTGGATAATATTTCTGTATTTCTCCTTTGTAGCATTTCTCCTTGCTTCCATCTCTTTATACACTATTTCTACAGTCATGAATTCCCTTCTTAGCCAAACTAGAGTCCTTGTGCATCTACTTATTTTCCTCATTATTGTGATGGACTGTTATTAGGGGAGGTTGTCTTTAAACACTAGGTCTGTTGAGCTCCCTTGCCTTTCAGCACTGCCTTTATAGGATGCTATCTGTCAAGTCCCTGAATAAACTGAGTTCTGCTCTTGTGAGATCCAAGGTTTGTACTCTGTTACTTGTCTTCCTCATTCCTCTCAGGATCCTGAACAGTGTTGAATCATGTTTGCTAGGGACAAAGCTGCCACAGATTGCCACCTCTCCAGTCAGCTCTCCCCTGTTTGTAGCAGTTCAAGTCAATCACTGCAGTTGATCCTCTGACACTTGTTTTAAAAGCTTGTGCCTAGCAAGCCCCAGAAGTCAGCTAGGTTGCCTGCATCCCACTTTACTTGCTTTTTTGCAGATGAGAAGAAGGGAACCTCCCATAGGAATTGGGATCTGTGATCAGCAGATATCCTCAAGTTGCTCAAAACCACTTTTTCCACTTCCTTCTGATGATGTGGTCTATAACAGACCCCCATGGTGG
Organism: Chloroceryle aenea; assembly: GCA_013399075.1. Classification (NCBI taxonomy): domain Eukaryota; kingdom Metazoa; phylum Chordata; class Aves; order Coraciiformes; family Cerylidae; genus Chloroceryle; species Chloroceryle aenea. The sequence continues at coordinate 36,089 of VWZY01011437.1, read as the reverse complement.
ACATCATTCTCAGTAGCTTCTATGGTCATGGCCCAGCAGCCCTCAGTCAGTCTACTCACCTTCATACCTTTGGACATCTTCAGAGAGTCATGAAAATCAGGCTTCCAGGTAGGAGAGAGAGATCCAGATCAGTGCTGCCAGCAAGGAGTCTTCAGTGTGGACTTGAGAGTTACCTTTTATGTTTGGCCAGCATGCCTTCTGCCAAGCCATTCATCACACAGAGCCTGGAATCAGACACAGCATCATGCAGTCAAGGGCTGTGAGAAGGAGATGGAGGGCAGTGGAGGAAAGTGTAGGAAAAATATTCATAGGCACACTGCTCATTTTCAAATTGGACATCATGGACAGTGGGTACAGAGCAGTAAAGCAAGTGTTAGGGCACCTTTTTGTCTAATACAAAACACTGTTCAAAAGGCATGTTCCTTTCCATTTGACTAAACACAGTTCTATTATAATATTATAATATTATATACACAAGCTATGTGAGAGTGAGATTTTCAGACAAGGAACTTGAAGTGAAGGAAGAAATCTGTTCATAACTTACCCTTTTGTGCCCAGGTACTTTAACATCTGGAACGTAATGCTGCCTCTTGTAATACTTCTGCAATACTGTAACACAGCAGGATGCATTAATGAGAGTTTCAACCTTAAACCCACATCATCAATGAAATTTATAGTTGTCAGGCTGTTAACATTATTCAAACATAGTTCTTGTGGTTTCTATTCCCATTTTACATACATGTAGGAAGAAAAGTCATTGTGTTGACTAGCCATGAAGACAGAGTCCTCCTTAGACTTGAAATTTCTATAAAATGATTAAGTATTGTTTATTACTCTTGACAGCATTCATAGTATGTTCCCTTGGGCAGGGGGAGGGAATATGTATAAAAAAAATGTATTAAAAAAAAAAAAGTATAAAAACCTCTCAATATTTGAGCTGGTTTAATATTCTTGAATACCAAAACTGCCTTTGCTTGTGTTTTTGAAAATACCACAAAAATGCTGAGAGCAGGAAAGAAAAAATTACATAAAATTCTAGTATCATCTTCTACCGTCATATATGTGCTATCTGATATTCCACCTGATGGGTAAATTTGCCTTCAGACGTTTTATGTTTCCCCAGTCTTGTATCTCAGTGTGGTCTTTTCACTTAATATGTAGTGCAAGTTAGCTGAAGAGCACAAAAAAGAACAGAGAATTTCTTGAAGGAAAAAATTTCAGGAGGAAAATGTGGTGAGCACTGTGATTAAGTCACTCTGCAGAAAAATGAAATCGTTAAATCTGCAACTGATTAAGTTGAAAAGAAGGGAAGTCAATATGTAAAAAAGTGCACGTACAGTTACTCTTTCTGGTAAGGCAAATCCAAGTTATTTCTCCTGGAAAAAAAAACCTAACAAGCACAAACAATTTAGAAAGCTCTGAAGTTTGGGGGAGCAGTTGTGTGGGGTTTTTTATTATCATAGGTTTCATGGTAATTCCAGCACAATCTCAGGAAATTGTAAAAATAAATCTATCTGACTCTTGCTGCATCAGTCGGTATTAACAACTTCCCCATGTTGTGACCATTAAAAAATTTCTTCATGGCCCTTAAAAGTACAACCTCTGTCTCTGTGTTTAATATGTTGTTACCTGCTGCCAAGCCTCTAATAGCTACATTCATATGTTCTGTTAATCATATCTCTTTGTTCTAGAAGCCTGTGTTTTGGATTCATAATTAACTTTTTTCCTGCTCTGATTAATTTCCTCCCATCATGGCAGCACATGACTTTTTTCTATTTAAAAACAAATATATTTAGCTGGAAAAGTAACAAAAGTCACTGTATTTCAACAAAGCCTGTAATCTCTTCTTAACTGTGCTTCCAAATGTAAATTAGATTTTCATGTTGTAAAACCATGAACTTGGAGTGGTAGCTGAAATCACACTGTTCCCAGAAGAGAGGGCTGAAGCCTCATAAGCTACGGAGTATTTTCCCCAAGGTCCCAATATAAGAGATGTATTTTTAATGTTAAAGGTTGGTGTTAGATAGGTGAACCTGGTCTCAGTGTCTAGTCCGTAAGATTCAAAGGAAAGAATTGTCCAGCTGTATGCTGTGTAAACTGGAAAGGGACTGGCAAATAGATGTTCTGGCTATTGCTCTTTGACATTGTCTCACTGATTCAGAGTAATGTGCAAAAATATTGTGGAGCCTGTTAGAGCTTCTCTCAGTTCAGATTCAAGTATTTCTAATTAGCAAAGGCATTTGTGGTCCAGACTTTCCTTGGGCCCTCCCATTTTGATCCTCATGAAAGCAAGTCATATTCTTAAAGATAGTCTTAAACCTTGGGGATCCTACTTGCATTTTGCTACCAATACAGCTCAAAATGTTACTGAAGCCATGGTTTACATTCTGCAGAGCAGGAGGGATGATAGTTCCTTAGCTTGTCGCCTGCCTAAGGATGCGTGGCTGTGGGCAGCAGGGGGACGCTTCACGCAGCTGGTTCATGCTACCTATGGATACTTGCTTGGTGGCAGAACTTGAAACACCTTTCATATGTATCTGAAATTTGGAGGAAATAATTTTGACTCTTTTCTGCTTTGGACTGTGCTTATCTCCAAGACAAGATTGCTTTTATATGAATAACCAATGTGGTACTTGTACCCATATTAGAAGTAGACTAGTAGGCTGTACATCACTTCCCGTGTTTACCTTGCTGGCAACATCTTGAATATGTTTTATCTGTTAAATAACTCCCTGAAAATGTGAAATGGAGGAGGATCGTAGTACAGCTTAGATATGTTCTAAAGTGGCTTGAGTGAAGTTTTCACAGGAGGTTTTTTTTCTTCTTTTTTTAAATTCTAGCATTGACTCATTTAGTGGTGTTAAAGTGCACTTTCTACTTATCCCCAGAGGAAAGTTAGTATTCTTTTAAGTGAAACTATTTTAAAAGCAGAACACAAGCCTAAAATAAGCCAGTGTTCTCTAGAGTTCTCAGAAGGTGTAGATTTATTTACTGTAGTTAAATCATAATTAGTTCTCAGGGGATAGTGTATCTTTTAAACTGCTTTATTGCCACCATATTGGTTTTCTAAATAATCAGAAACTGCTGCTCTTATATTCTGTAGTATGAACAAAAATATGCTCTAAGTAGAAACAAATGTCTAGAATTGCTAGTTGTCACTTATTGAAGATGGTGACACGCAAAAAATAAGCACTTCAAGAAAATGTGAAGAAATACAAAACGTATGTTATCAGAAGGCACCTTAAATGAACTGCAGCTATAACTTTTTCCAGTGTGATACAGTGAAGTTTTACATTATCATTTTTCAGTTAATCTTTTTTTTTTATATTCTAGTGCTTTTTGGTTAAGAATAAATGTTAACTGGAAATGGATAAATGGTAGTTCAATATTAATGTAAAATATGACCTGATATTTATGCCCAGATTTTCATGAATGTAGCTTAGTGTTCCAGTTGATAAGCATGGGGTGCTTTTTTTCCTAATTGGCAGGTTAATGTTCGAGTTGCCCGAGGAGATGGGTTTAATAGCAATTGCTGTTCAACAAACACAAGGGAAAGGTAAGCTTCCTTCTAGTGCTAATAAATGTCTACTGTATGAAATAGGACATTTTAATGTCACTGTGCTGCCTTGGAGATACATTATGAATATTTCTGATAAAATATTCTACAGAATAATTGTGTCCTCTTCTCTTCCCACTTGAACTGTGGATTCAAACTCAAAACCTAAATTAACAGAGACCAAAGTAAACATTTTCAGGATGTTTGGTGGCTTTTTCAGAAATGATTTAGTGGTCTTCTAGTTTCTGCCAAAAAGTCTCCCCAGTCATGGAAACTGCCATCACTACATTTAATGTAATGCAAGTCAGACTTCAAATCAGAACTTTTTGAATTAACTGGAACAAGACTGTGTCTTGACTTTCTCTGAGACTCTGTCTTTTGGTTGCTTGAGCCTGTAGAACCTGCCTGAACTGTCATATGGGCTGTCACAATCTTTTGCAGATAAATATAAGCAAGTTCTGTCTCTTTCTCAAGAAGGTGCTAGCACTGATTTAAAAGCCAAATTCCCAGCCTAATAAGCACAAATCTATGTGAAAATGGTTATCTTGCCTTCAGTACAGATCTAGCTTGTGTCAGGTTGATTCACAATGTGGATAGATTTCTAGATGCACAGAGTGTATTTCCACAAATGCTTCTTCACTTAAACAAAGCAAGATTTTTTTTTTAATATGTATACCAGGAAAATCCTGGAAGCAAGTAGACTAGTACATTCTAGGAAATTGAGTAGCAGCATGCACATTGAACAACCTTCTGGGCTTTTTCAAAGAAAAAGCTTTGCATTTTAAACATTTTTCTTCCAAAATTAGTTCAGAAAGTCCATTACAGGACTTATGATAGATTCTTGAATAGATACTATTATATTTTTCTCTTTTGTCGATGTCTACATTAACAAAAGGATCTTTTTTATAAATAACCTTTTTCATGAGTTGAAGCTAACTTTTTTTCTCTCCCTCCTGAGGTCGTGGTGGAAATGTTTGGCTCAGTCCTGTGGGCTGTGCACTATCCACTTTACATATCACCATTCCTCTACATTCCAACCTGGGCCAGAGAATTCCTTTTATTCAACACCTGGTGTCCTTGGCAGTGGTAGAGTCAGTTAGATCAATACCAGGATATGAGGTATGTCATTCTAATTTATCTCAAAATTTCTGTTTCCATTTTCATTAAATTCACATTTAGCTATGTCTTCCGTATGTAGAATGACTGAATGCATAATAAAGTTCTTCAGCACTAATATAGTGGTAAACGTCACCTTCATACATGCTTGATTATTTATATGTTTTAAGTAATCTAGTATACATATGATGAATACTGTCTTTTACTGCACTAATTAAGTATACTACACTCATTTCACTCATAATCTTATGAAACTTAAGAGTCAGTCTTCAGCAGTAAAGAAAACATCAATTTTGTTTGTCTAACAATTGAGTTAATTTGTTTTGATTTTGAAGGAGTTGGGGAAGAGGGAGGAGGGAAAAATGATTAAAACTGACAAATCCTTTTCTGTTTTTTTTGTGGGTGTTGTTTCAGTGGTCATTTTATCCCTTTTAAAGGATTTTTCCAACTCTTGTTTAAGGTTGAAAACTGATTTCTAAAGCAAGAATTTAGGAGTATTGCTCTCAAGAGGGAATCAAGTGTCCTGTCATCAGTATTAAAATGAAGAACCAGTCTTCTTCATCACCTCATATATCTCCTTTTTAATGTTACCATTTCCTAATATTTGCTAACTATAAAACTTTGGTATTTTACAGAAGTAGTTAACTAAAGCATATGTTTCCTATATTACAGAAAATCAATGACTTATACACATTTACACATGAACTTTATTATAGTGGCACCCAGTAGCTTTGCTGTAGTTTAGGGTCTGTCAGCCTTTCTATTAAAACCTTCTAACTTCAGTGCTTCATAACTTGACTATAAAAACAAAATGCTCCAGGCTAAAATTTTCAATATAAAATATTTGGCTAGAGTGAATAATTTAACCATTTAAAATAGAAGGGTCAAGAGTTAGTTTTATAAAATATGAGTCTGACTGGGAAAGGGGTTAATTTATGAATGGAGGTGGGTTTGCTTCTGTATGCCTACCCTGGTATACTTGTGTCATTTTTTATTTCATTCCATTCAAGAAGAAAAAGGTGACTGAAGTACTAAATATAAATTTAAAACCAGTATGGATCCATAGTACATGTACAATACATAGCTTGCTATGACCATGACAAAGCTACTGAATCTCTTTGATAGTACATCTACCCTAGACAATGAGTGAAACCAGTGTTAAGAATCTGGACTCATATTAAAGCAAGGACATTCAAAGATTTATCAGAAACTCAATGCTTCATTTCCCCTTTAGACTTGGGCAACACAGGGCATTTCTTTATGTCCCATGAACTCCATGCCTTGCAAACTGCAATAGCTGCAAGCAATGAGCTTATAATCCGTAGAAGAGGTTTCATTCTCTCCTCCAAATTTCCATACCTCTGTGAGTGTTGTCAGAATCTTAATGACACTTCAACGTACTTTAATGTCATTCACTACGCTCAAAGTCCATTTCAGAATGTCCATTCAAAAATCTGAAATACCTATGTCTCAGTTTATCAGCTAGTCATCACTTTTAGGATTGCCACAAATTCTGACTATGCCAAACATCTGGTAACTGAGACCTCTTTGAGTCCTCAGACAGAAAATCTGACCATTCATTTAGAAGTTTTACTATCAGGTGTTAGTGCTGCAAATGGGCCTTACATCAAGAGAATGCTTTCCTTTCCCATTCTGAGAAGAGCAAACATCTCTCTCTGCTAAGCAAAGATAAGAACGTGCTCCATTTCCAGCATATTTTGTGACACCCATCCTTTCTTTGTCATGAAGATAGTCGTGCAGTACCTTGTAACTCTGTTTTATGGCAAAACCTCTGCTGTGTAGTTTATGTTATGACAATACCAAGTTGACTTGGTTGTTCTTCATGCTTGCTATCACTTCAGTTGCAGAGATGGTGTCTGATGTCTTACAGGTGTATATTTTCCTTAAGATCTACTTGAACAGCTCTTTGGAAGTTCTCTTAACACTGATAAAATCAGTGATTAATCATAAAATCACTGATAAATCAGTTCTCTTAAATTGATAATACTATTTAAGTGTGTCATACTTCACATGTCCCAAGAGTCTTCTATAAATCATTTTCCAGTACGAAGAGTCCAATTGTTTTTCATCATGTGTATGAATTGGTGATACTCTATTAGAATGCTTTGATAGAAAAATCGGGTAGTATTTCCTGTCAATGTATGTATAATGGACTCCTCTCTGGCCTTTAAATCTGTCAGGAAAGTAGACACGCACCCAGGTGCAGTTTTCACACATCCTGTAAAGGGATTTCATAATCTACAATAGGAGGGAATATGACTCTTGTAGTCCTGGAGCACCTCCCATAATTTGCCTCTGGGGATACAGTCACATGCAGTTTTTCAAACTACAGGAAGCACATTTGCTTTCTTTTTGTGTTTAAGTAGCCAGTGCAAAGTTCAGCTTAGTTCTGTGGTTTCAACAAAAACTTCTCTATTGCGCTGGAACAGTGTCACACAGCATAGTTTCTGTTTCCAGCTCCATGGTGTTGCTTGAGCGTAGCTGCCGAAAGCATGAATATATTTTGGGCATTACTGAAGTATTTACATAGTTGTGAACTGGAATTTCTCCTGTCTGCTAAATTTCCTTTCTGAAATTCAAGATGTCGTTATCTTCTTGGCTGGTTTCTACAAAGATGCTCAAATGCAGCACTGATGTTATTGTGAGCTTGCCTTGATTGTTTATCACCAGTGAGCCACATTGGCTGCACAGTCTGCATCTTCTTGAAAAGAATTTTTGATTTTTTAATAAGGACTTGTGAATGAAGGAAATTCATTCTATAAAGCCTCATAATTTTGTGACTGAAACTCCCCTTTTGGTTACTCTAAGCCTTTACTATCTGCCTTTTTTTTTTTTTTAATAGATAGACGCTTCCCTCTGACACCTGCCAACTTCCTTAGTAAACCATATAACCATGTTACTATGACTTTTTCAGTAACATTTGTGGAGCACTTAAACAGGTTATCCTTACAACAAGCAGTTGACAGTATCACATTCAATGTGTCTAAGAAGTACAGAAATTATTGAATATGGAGTGATGAACGGACCGTGTTCTTATAATCAGTATCAAAGTGGAGAGTCTTTCTGAATGTATGTTTTTGTTTCTTTAGGATATTGATCTGCGAGTAAAATGGCCAAATGATATTTACTACAGTGATCTTATGAAGCTTGGTGGAGTTCTGGTAAACTCTACACTCATTGAAACAACATTTCATATACTTATTGGTAAATGTCTACTTTTGAGCTTTTCTATACTGATTTTTTTTCTGAATAAATTTGTTATTAATGTCTTTATAAATTCAAATTATAAGGATGAGAACAAATAATGACAGTGGGCATAAGGAAATCAAGCACAATATTAAACCAAAAGGAAGCATATAAAGTAAATGTTTTCATTCTTCTTAATACTTCCCTGTTCTTGACAAGGAGAATGCAAATGCCAGCATCTGGGATGATGTACTGGATTTCAAAGAAAGAGCATTACAGGAGAGAGGGAAAATGTCCACCCTGATCTACTGCAAACCTAATAGAATCCACTTAAAAATGTATCCATTTTTGTAATTTTTTTTTTAACATAACAAATAGTTAAATAAAGAACATGCCTTTTAAAACAGGAAAAAAAGAACTACATACACATAGTAATGTTTCAATTTCTTCTTTCATCCTTTTAAAATTTATTCAGAACTTGTTTCTGTTGATACTTTTCTAGAAACTGGAATATTGCTAGTGAAGCAGCAGTGAAGTAATGGTTTGATTAATTAATCACTTTCTTTAGTTCTCACAAAATGTAAAACTTGCAAAGTAGTTGGTTCACAGAGCAAAGATTGATAATCTGTTTGTTCAAATAGTCTATCTGGAATACTCGTTCCAAAAAGGTAGCACAACCAATCTCAAAAAGACTCTACATGTATTTTCCAGGAAGTCCCAGTGCTGTAACAGGGGAAGTCATTCAGGTACACAAATAATATTGAGATGTTTTTATCATTTCAAGTCTGATAATCATCCTGCTATTTATTAAGGCATTTCCTTCCCCTGTCTAAGAGCAGCACAAGTATGTCAGACATGCTTAGAAATCTGCCATCCCAGCTCTAGGTTATGGTTCCAAAAACATTTGCCTCTGCTATGTCTAAAACCTTGAAAGAAAGTTCTGTAGCAAGTCTAAAATGTTAAAAAGAAGGTGATAATATTTGGTTTATGTCTGAATGTAGCACAATAGATAAGTAAAGTGTCTTGCTAAGAGAGTGCAGGCATGATATCATTTCTGTAAAGGTACTGTAAATTTTAAGGTGCAAAGAAGCAAAACAGTTGAAGAACTCATCACCTCCTTCTGTGGAACATGGCCAGACATTAAATTTTCTCTTCAACTGTTATATCCTTATTTTGTAAATAATCTACATGAACAAAATGGAAGTCACACCAAGGCACTTTAAAAGTCTCTCTGTGGCTCATCAACCATTTACTACTTCCATATGTTTTTCCAGAGCCTGTTCTGATTAACACAAGAAAAGCAAAAATAGCTCAAAAAATAGTTCCATGTTATCAAATCATAGAATCATAGAATGTTAGGGGTTGGAAGGAACTTCTAGAGATCATCAAGTCCAACCCCCCTGACAAAGCAGGATCACCTAATATATCTCTTTGCATTTTACAGATTTGGTCTGGACCTTGTGTTTCTTACCCTAAACATTAAAATTCAAATACATAGGAGTGGTAGGAGTAATCTTGGTGGGGAAAGGTCTGAGTTATATACAAAGATGTAAATTTTCATCGATTTTCTTTCAACTAGAGGCTTCTTACATTGAAACTTACTTGTCACATACTAGCCCAAAGATCATTTCCATCATTTCAGTGTTATATGTCACTAAGAGTAGTGGGGATGACCCTTGACATCTTGTATTAGTAGTAACAATGAGATCACACTTCCACAACAGGAAAGGTAAGACAGATGTGTCATCCCCTTTCTACTGTCATGCAGATTCCTTACCTAGACATCACTGTTTACATGACAGTCATGAAGAGTATACCAGGGCAGCAGATGTGGTATATCTCAACTTCAGCAGAGCTTTCAATACTGTCTCCCATGATATTCTCACAGCCAAGCTTAAGAAGTGTGGCTTGGATGGTTGTGTGGTGAGATGGGTTGGAAACTGGCTGAAGAACAGAGCCGAGAGTTGTGGTCAGTGGAGCAGAGTCTAGTTGGAGGCCTGTGGGTAGTGGTGTTCCACAGGGGTTGTTCAATATATTTATCAATGACCTGGATGAAGGGATAGAGTATACTCTCAGCAAGTTTGCTGATGATACAAAACTGGGAGGAGTGGCTGACACTCTAGAAGGCTGTGATGCCATCCAGCGTGACCTGGACAGGCTGGAAAGCTGGGTGGAGAGAAATTTAATGAAGTTCAACCAGGGCAAGCNACCTGATCTAGGTGATCCTGCCTAGCAGGGCAGTTGGACTAGATGATCTTTCAAGGTCCCTTCCAGCCCCTAACATTCTGTGATTATGTGATTCATTTGTGAGGGTAATGATCAAAGATGATCTACATGGCTTCGCTGCTTTGAGAAGGACCTCAGAAAAATAAGACTGACAAACCTGCCTTTTCACTGTACAGTGAGTGTGCTCAAGGCCTTACAGGTGACACAGTTCATATTCATACTTCTAAACATGTTTTTAATTTTTATTTTTTTTTTAATTTAAAGAACTTGTTTCAGGACTTTTGGAAGAAGAGTTCTGCAGAAGAATATGCTACATTAATGTAAGGGCCAGACTTAGAACAGACATAGGTAGCCAAACATGAGTGGAATGCAAGTGACAGCCAGTGTGCTTGACCTGCAAAAGATCTGTCTGCCTCTGTGAGCAGCTGAGGCATGTCCAAACAGTGCACAGATGCTGAAGGCAGGACTTTCTCTAGAACTGGTAGACATATTAGCCACATCAGCACACTGCAAGATCAGTGCTAAATGTTTATTTTTCACCGTTATCACATGGACAATGAAGAGACACCCTAAGAGACCTGAGCACTTCATATTTTTCAAATTAGCTGGCCACATTTTTGCCACATTTATCCCCAGATGCTTCTGCCTCAACTGAGGTCATCATCTCAGTATGTCTCTCAAATTTATTTCAATTTTTCAGAGTAAGTAGTGATGTCCATACATAAAAGCCTGAGTGCCTTGAACCTGCAGATGGACTCCAAGGCCCTGTTAAACACCCTGACAGTACCAGTCACGGTTTGATGACCACAGTCACTCCCTGTTCACTTGTGCTGTATTTGAGTGTAAACCACTGATTTGGGAAGTGCTTGCATTGCACGTTACATTTTCCATTTCATTTTCCTTTGTCTCTTTCCTATAAAACATTTCACCTCATTTCCATAGGATCACTGTATTGGGAATGGTATCACTGTGGCTTTCTTTGCATGTATTCTCTGACTAGTTAAAAGTCAAAAACTCCTTTTCACTGAAGAGATCCTTCTCTTTGTAGTTATTATGAATTAGTTCCACATATGAATAGTCTCATTAATATTACAAAGCAGTGCATCTAAACCTCCTTGCCAATGGAGGTGTATTGTTTCTAAACCCGACTGACAGAGAGTTGGTTTATCCCAAATGTCTGAGGAAAAAAAATCCAAATTATTAGGAGAAAAAAATGAACAGTTAATACAATATATTTCTTTACATCCCTTGAAGCCTGTTTCAGCAGGCTGAAAAAAAGACCCCAAGAGCCATATTTAAATAAGAAAGGCGCTCTGCCAACGTTATTCTAGCTAGAGAAATCTCAGCAACAGACTTGAGGCTTCTAAAGGATATGCTGTGGTAAAACAGATTAAACAAACTGGAATCTTATATGGCAAAGTTAAATCTTTTGGGCTTTTCAGAGCAAGCTATACAGGGCTTATCAGCTGAATAAAAAGGCTTCATTTTCAGAAATTGAATCAGCTAACTGTAGTAAACAGAAAGGTCTTTTAATTCAATTTCAGACTGAAAGATAAAACTGAGTATGATCAGTGATTTACTCTCAATTGGCTAATGACCTGTCAGCTTCCAAGGAGTGAATTTCTCATTTTGATGTTACTGTAACCAACATGCAAGTTGCCGCTTACCATCTTCCTAACCCTCATTGATAGGATGGTGTGTTGTTGAAAGACTGCACTGCATTTGCTTCTGCAATTCTGAGGAGACATTTTTAAGGGCAAGGAACAAGTAAAATCTGGGCTGATATTTGTAATTGAACAAGTAGGAAGATTTAAAGGTATAAGACACTGAAGAAAAACAGCTACTGGAAAGATCCTTAGAGATAATTGTATCAAGTACTTGAATAAAGTACTGACTTTCTGGTGGTAATAAAGTGTTCTTACTTATAGATCCTGTCCTCTTCTTTTGGTTTGTCTTCTTTAGGCTTTGGATTTAATGTGAATAACAGCAACCCCACCATATGCATCAATGATCTCATCACAAAATTTAATAAGGAAGAGGGGACAAAGCTGAAGTCTTTAACTGCAGACTGTCTTATTGCAAGAACTGTAACTGTGCTAGAGAGGCTTATAGATATTTTTCAGGAGAAAGGGCCCAACGGAGTTCTTCCCCGTTACTACAAATACTGGGTACACAGGTAAGTATAATTTTATTCTTGAACTTTCTTTTAAGAAGGTTAGGATTCATGGATGATTTGTCTTTTTTTCTCCTAGACTGCCTTTAATACTAGTGACTTAATTAAAATACATTACCAAGTAGGATGTAATTTTCTGAGGGAGAACAAAAATAGCATATGGTAAAATCAATGGACTAGCATGAATTAAAGAATAATTCTAGGTATTTTACAGGTATAATTTCACAACAAAGAAAATTGGGAGTGATTTGTTTACCTAGTGAGGAGACTGCTGTACTCACATGTCTTGTGTCAAAAAGAAATAAAAAATAGACTGTTTGGATTAACTCCAACTCTGATAGTTCCACAGAAGGAAATTAAAACAGGTAGAAAAAGCTGCAGAAAATTATTCCTTGTAAAGAATCAGTGAAGTGGGAAATGGAAGTAATCTGCTAGACTTTAGTCTTATAAGCTGTTTTTGTTTGTGCAGTGTCCACCAGTTCATTCCTAACAGTCTGGTTCTCTTTATTTGCAGTGGTAAGCAAGTCCGTCTCCACAGTGAGGAGGGCCCGATTGCATGGATAGTTGGGATAGATGATTATGGATTCCTTCAAGTTCATGAAGAAGGCAAGGGTGTAGAGTCTGTGCACCCAGATGGCAACTCTTTTGACATGCTGAGAAACCTCATAGTCCCAAAGCATTAATAGACCTCAGAGCTCACAGCGCAGAGGGAGGCTCTTTAGTATTTGGCACCAAGCATCTAAACTTGCTTAAAGGTGGGAAGGGTAGTTAATAGCTTGATTTATTTATTTATTTTTTCTTCTGTTTTTTCTGTATCTTTGTTCTTTGACACGAATAACTTCAACAGTTAAGAAGAAATCATTATCTCACTGCTGAAGGCCTTTATTCTTTTGTATTAACTTTAAAATAGACCTATGTTGCCAGCCTTTGTAAGCAACTATTCTTTAAAAGGAGACTGATTGCAAAGGAATACTTTGCAATGAACAGAACTTTCTCTTAATTTACACAGTGTATTTGATAAACTGAAGTGGCTAAAGATTTCCTTTTTGTGTCTCTGTGTTTTTATTGTACTTTAGCACAATGAAGTACATTATTTATGTTTTTACTGTCGGGTTTTTTTCAAACAAAATTCTGGCTTACGCATTGTCTGCAGTGGAAACAGTTGGAGGAGCTCATTTTATAATTCTGAATTACTGGGATTACCACTGTGTTTTAAATTCAGGTCTAAGTGTAGAGCCTTGCTGATTTGGTTCTTCACCGTGTGGTCCTGTACAACAGTTTACTGTCCTGTACTTTTGTCTCAGGTCCAACTCCCTTGTGGCTACCTTGGGGTTTTGGAGAGTTTTCCATCAGCACTTAAGAGCTGTGGTTGGTTATCTAAATTATTTGTACTCTCCTCCTCTTAGTCAATTGGATATGAGTAAATCATCTCATATCTCCTTTGACTTAGAATCTTCCAAGAGGCTTTAACCCCTGTAAGAATAGCTCACAAAAGTATTGTACCACCTACTTGCAATCTTCTTATACAGGTTATTGGAGTATCCCATGTCAGAAGAGGGAAGCCCTAAAGTTTAGAATTGATTTGTAATTCTATTGTCATAGCAGTGAAGTTAAGTGAACAAGTAAGAGAAAATGGCCATCTCTTAAATCCCTGCAGTAAACTACTACCATGAAAAAGAGAAAACATGCAGTTAACCTGTGTCCAAATTCCCTTCCACTGTTTATGTTGTCACCCTCTTTCCCAAAGCAAGGCATCTGGTTTTGCTGCTAATCATTAAAATACCTGCTGACCTGTAAGTAGCTTGCTTCAGGGGCTGGTTGCACAGTTCAAGGTTAGGTGTAACAGATTGGTCATGATTGGAAATCATCATGAAGCAGGCATGTGGGAGCTTCTGTGTGATGACAGCTGTCAGGTTTTTCTCCTGGGCAAGGAAAATTTGCACCAGAAGCCTTGCCCACCACAGCACTTCAAACAGTTCTCTGCAAATAAGAAGTCTGTCATAGGTGTGATGTGGCCAGCTTCATTTCCTCAAGTAGGCAGCCCTGCTTATTACGTTACCTTGTTCCTACTGAAGGTGGATTGGCCAAATTGATTTCCACAAAGAACTTCTGTCTACTAGCCAGAAGCGTGGTTTTTAGATTAAAATTCACCTTGTAAACAATCTGAACATGTTAGTAGATTGTTTCAGTTACAGAGCCAAGTCTTAAAATGAGGAAACTAGTCTGTAATGGTAATATAGAGTAGTCCTCACATAGTAGGGCTTAGGTGGCTTGGCAGCAAGTGCTAGAAATCAAATTGTACCTAATACATTTCATATTTTATGCTCCATATCACAGTAGATTTGTCCATGCCTCATTGTCCATACCCTACTGTTTTGTTTTCCCCAATGACCCCCACCATATGAGACTGCACACCAGTATTTCATAGAACTGTACAGTGGGCTGTTGACAGCTGTTAATTGGCACAGTTGAAATGATACACATGAACACTGGTTTTTGCTTTCTTCCACCAGCCGATTTCAAAACCGCTTTGGACTGTTAATTCTTGGCAACTACCTTTGTTTCAGAGTCAAATGTTGATGCATATTATAATCAAATGAAACTTGAGTCAGAATTAATAACAGTTTAAATAAAAAGAAGCCATTTATTTATATATACGTATATTCAAAAAAGTGTGTGTGTGCGTGGGCACACATCTTCCTTGTGCACCTTCACTTCTTTGCTACCTTTTCCTTCCAGCAGCTTATGAGCAGGTCAGCTGCTGCA
Organism: Chloroceryle aenea; assembly: GCA_013399075.1. Taxonomy (NCBI): domain Eukaryota; kingdom Metazoa; phylum Chordata; class Aves; order Coraciiformes; family Cerylidae; genus Chloroceryle; species Chloroceryle aenea. The sequence continues at coordinate 21,045 of VWZY01011437.1, read as the reverse complement.
GGTCAGCTGCGGAGAGCATAGCTCTAGTACTGGTTTTCCAACCACAAGGTTTTACAAAATTTCTGTACCTGTAGATCTGTACATCAATCCAGTATTTGTGGCTAAAATACTGTTTTAGTAATGTAGCCTGTGACTGTGGGAAGCACCATTGATACCACTCATATTCCAGATAGGCTGATGAGAGCCTGTAGAGATTTCCTTTAATGACCAAGTCATGCATTGGGTTTTGACTTGAATTGCTTCCTTAAAACTTGCCTTCCATTTGCTAGGCGCAAGTACTGTAAAAAAAATGTTGTCAGGGAAATGATAAAGCACTGTATGAAGGGCAGAATGGACCTGCAAACCTTAATTCAGCTGTGTGATCACAGTGTCTGAGAGGCAACCAAGCAGCTATTTAATAGTGAAATGCTATTTTTCCTTTTGGAGTTATACATAGCTGTCTTACTGTTTGTTCTTTTCTCACTTTGAGTTGTAAGATTATTCCATTTTTTTTTCCATTGGAAAGGAATTTAGTATTGAACTTCTTTCCTGCAAACATGGATGTGTTGGAGTGTAGGTTGGTGTGGGCACATACTGCTTTGCCTCAACTCTTTACTGGCCTGTTCTGTGTGTGTAAAACTACATGTTGTCTTGAAGCAATGGCCTTGAGTTGGATGCAAACCTGACCTTTGCTTGGGAAGAACCAAAGTTTGTCACAAAGAAAATGTTGGTTGTATTTTGGCCTGACTAGCAGCTGTTCCTGTCAAGAAGGCCAGTGAACGTCTCTGGACCACACTCCCCTTAAGGTAGATGGGGAGTGCAGTCAGTAGTTTTTCTGTGCCAAACCTGGCACACCCAGAAAGCCACAAAATTTGTGGGCTTTTTTAAAACAACATTGTTATTATTGTTCTTCATGTAGAATAGACAAATGTGGTGTAGAGTGTCTCTAGACATAGGTATGGAGAGAATCGGACAACTCCAGATCCAGAAATAATGCACTGAAAATTTTTCATCTCATGAAACTGTCTAGATTAGTAAAACACATCTTTCATTATGAGGCTGATGTCATATCTTAAACTATTTTCTTGATGAAGTGCTTTCAAGAAACATTTATTACAGTGTCCATATTTCTGTGACTTCATTTTTTTTCCTCCTGGACTCTGTTATAACATTTCTCATTACACATTGTGAAAATATTTGTAGAGATTGTTTATTGATAGGAAAACTTCTGCTGAGCAGGCTGGGTGTGTTGGCATATATCCGTGTTCAGAAAGAGTAAGTGGGTTGTGTCCAGTCAGCGCCAATGCTGTTTCCAAAGATTTGAAAAAATAATAATGTACTTAGCATTTAAGAGTTCAAGCAGTACATCCCACTTCTAGGAAAAAAAAAAAAAATTATAAGACTTCAGAGCATTTTTTTTAAATATATCCAACAAATACAGTCTGCTTCAAGGGCTATTACCTAGAAATAATGTTAAAGCACTTTAATTCTTTATGCTGCTGCTTTGTTGTACAACATTTTGTTTGTTTCTTTCTTTGCTTTTTCTACTTCAGCTGCAAGACATCATCAATCTAAAAATTTATTCTCTGCTACTACTTTGGAATATACGGTAGCTATATTTAAAAAAAATAAAATGAAATGCTGCTTAATATCTTTCATGAGAAAGATCTGGGCTGCAAAGAGCCTATTCCTGGGGGTAACTGGTTTGATAAAAGCATTTGAATGCATAAGTTAGTGCGGAGATGCACCGCACTGATCAGCCACCAAAGAAATTAAATCTGGACTGAGGAAAAAACACAGGTAAAAAAAGAATAATGTCATGCTGCTGGCTGCAGTCATGTAACGTGCGATGGGGAAATAACTGCGGGGGAGTATTGCAAACTGATGTCTTCTTTGAGTTACTTGCATTTCATTAGTGATTCTTTGTTATTAGATTGCTAAGAGTCTTCCTTTAAAATGCAGCATGGCTAAAATACAATAAATAAAAATAAATCCTTGTATTTTATAGAACATTTACTGTCAAATATAGTACGTATTACAATTGAAATAACTTTTCAAATATGCAGCCTTATGCTTTGTGAAACCCTGTGTTTTGTAGTAAAAAAGAAATCCAACTCACTTTTCCTTTGGCTACAGGATTTTATTAACATTTTAACAGTTTTGTTTTATATAATAAATAAGCAAAAATGCTTTACATTTTTAGGGAATACATATGTAATTCTGAGCATTAATAGGTTGCTTGTCTGCGTGCTTTTTCACCTACATTTACCAAATAGCTTTTATCTGTATCATATCAAAAAAAAGCAAAATCTAATGTTCAGGAAAAAAATTGAACAATAAAATTTTCTTTTGTGTTGTTTTTGAAGTATGACTGAAATGTTGAAAAAATACCTGATGTCCTGTTTGTCATTTTTAGAGAAATACTGGTATTCTGTCAGGTTTCCCATTCATTTGCACTGTATCACAATGATATATTCCCCTATTTTACACCTATTGTCCACTGTGCTCAATTTCATTATATTAATTACCCTTTTTCAAATTACAGGGCTAATGTGACCTGGAGAGAAGTCTGTTCCCTTATCACCTTATTTACATTGTGGTGTTTCTGTATTTAATAGTCTCAAAACTTTGAGATCTCATTATGGGATTACTGTTTTCAACCTTACATTCTGGTAAAAATGCAACATTTGGAACTCTCTCATTCTCCTTATCATTTACTTGTGAGGTCTAACCTCCCCTAAGAGTTCAAATCCGATCAAGTCACATGATAAAAGGCATCTATAGTGGCTCAAACAAGTATGGTAGAAAGAAATTAGGTTATTTTTCATAATATATTCGAATTCACACTCCACTTCTGTGACATAATTTTTTCCAATTATTAAAAACCTCACCACTGTCAGTGGCTGTGCCACATTCTGCAGTATGAGAGTCCTATGAACATCTGCAGCTTCACTGACTAACAGTCATATTTTTCTCTCTATGTAATTTACTCACATTCCAGATGTGAACCTGCAATTGCTCTTTCTATTTTGGGATGTCAGGAAAAATGTTTCACACATTTGATTTTTTAATCACAGGTCTTTTCTAAAACCTACCCTGTACTATCATACATGAATGCGTAAGTGATTCATTATTGCCTAACAGGGAAAGTTCATGTGCCTGAATATCTCATACTGTAAAACATCTGCGGAAGAATGATGTAACACCTCCTCTGCTCAGGCTCATTGAAAAAAGCCTGGAAGTGTGAATAACAAGGTAGATGCTGGAAAACTATTTTTGGTATGTTACTGAAAAATATAAAAGGCATTTTTTTAGCCAGAGCATAATTTGTACATTCCTGAAAACTTGTTTTTATAGTGAGAAGTACTTATAAGAACAGAAAAATAAACCAAATTGACTTTGTGTGCAGCAATACCATTAATAAGGTATAGAGAAAAGTGCAGTATAAGAGTTGTGCATCAGTTTTCTTTTAATGATGCAAGCAATGTCTGTTAATCCTTATTACATGCCTTATGCATGTTTTTTATTTAACAAAATTAGCAAACAAGTCTTAATGTAATTGTGTCTTTTAAGGAGTTGGGCCCCTTAGTAACACAGGCTGGGAAGGCTATTAGCCAATGACAGTGTAAAGCCAACTTGTGTCTCATCACTTCAATTTGTGAAGTCAGAACAACAACAATATTCACTCATAACATTTCTGAGTACTTGGTAACTTCTCTAGCGTTAGATGAACTGAGGAATGCAGTTAAGTTTAGTGAGTGAATAAGCTGGTTTGGTTACACTCTTTTTTTTTTTTTTTAATATTTATCAGGAAAGATACTTTTCATGCTTTTTTAGATGTCAGAACTGTGAACTTCCAAGTGAACATCAATTTAACTTCATAATAAAGCCTCCTCTGTTAAGATTTTAATAGGAAGCAATAAAATTACTGAAAATTGTTTTCAAATGTGTAAAAAGTATTTTTGTATACTCATACCAATAAATATTTATACATACAAGGAGGTGACTGAATATTATTCCTGCATATAAAAGACGGAGAACATGCAATTTTAAAAGTGTGTAATACGTTACATTTTTTTCTCTGACAGGGTGCAATCCATGAGCAAGTGTTTTTCTATATTGCACAAGCCAGATAAGCATTTTCTTCAGGTAAGGTCTCTTCAGAGAGAGTCTGATGAGAGAGAGAAAGTTTTAGAAGTGTAAATTAGCCTTGAACTGGGCTAAGAAATGTAGTTAAGTATATCTGACTCAGATCTGTAACCACCTTTATTGTTGGTATTTATAGCTGTTATTTAGAGAGCCATTCATTGTTTTATCAAGAGCACACAACATTTGGGGAAGTGGTTGAAAAAGGAAGTGGCCTGACTGTTGTCAATTAAACACACAAGGATCTATCTGTACATCTCCTCATTTGTAAACTTCACAAAGAAGTAAAAAAGTGGGGAAAAATCTGTTCCTAACAGACTGGAGAAAATGTGAATGTGTGATGTTTGCTTTTTGCTTGCTGCAGTTTATTAGCACAAATTAAGGCATGTGCAAAGTGCTTGGCTCCATACCCCAATGTACTCAAACTCTGCTTTACTTCAAGTGCAGCTTAGGGTTTTGTGGTGATGCGATGACTCTCGACTTTCCGTATTCAGATTGTCCACTGACAGTTTTTGTGAAATGCACGAACCAGTCAAGTATTAACATTACCTTTGTGTTGACAATGAGATTTATGCTTAAAGAAATTCATTGTGTCAAAAGGTGAAGCTTTGAAACGTCAGAAGTCTACTAGTAAGTTTAAAATAAAGTATCCATGTTCATTATTCCCTTGATGATAAAGAAAATATTTCTGGTGCTATTATTAAGATGTATTTTTGAATAGCCAGCTTGAAAATCTGCACAGCCTCCTCCCAGAATACTCAGTGAAACACACATTTTAGAAGTTTCTTTTTCTTATTACATTTTTTTATGGGGAACAGTCTTTAGTTCCTATTATGTGACTTGTCCCAATTTGCCATGACAAGACCCGTAACCCTTTAATATGTAACTTTGTATGTATTAATTTGTCATATAATTCCTTATCAAGATAAATGGTGGTGGTAACAATCTCAGAACACTGAAAGCTATGTTAAAGAAATCAAATTTAGATTTGATTTATTTTGTTTAAGAACCTTTGGCTAATTAATAAATAAGCTTTTTTCATACTGCATTCAGTTCAGTTAGTACAGCTGAATTACGGATACTGAAAATCACCGTTCTTTAAACAAAGTTCATTTGTCAGGGTGTTTAACACATGGATGGAGAGTTGGTATAAGATTTCACACAGTTTGCCAAAAATACCTAAACTAGAGTGTATAGTTAATGATAAAAAAAATCTTGAATGTATTTTGAGAAGGAGGAATTAAGGAAAAAAAGTTTTTCATATAAATCTCTGCATATAACACCTATCATTAAATTTTGTTGCACACTATAAAATAACAAAAATAAGATCTGTAACATGTCTTCTCACTGGCACCAGAGCTTAATCTGTGACAACAAAGCATGGAAGCTAGATGCAGGGTTTTTTTCCTGACCTTGAGGGTACCATTACACATGGCTTGCCAGGAACACACAAGTCTGTCCCTCATTGACCTTCAGCTATGCTCAGTAAATGTAACCACGTTTTCTCATGCTTTTTTGCAAATCATTACAGTTTGGCTTCTTAATTAAATGTAAATACTCCTCTATTACTGTCACCTTCCATTGGCTATTATTACAGAAGTTCCAATATAATGGGGTAGTGCAGATTCCTTGTGGGTTTCTGGAGAAGAAGCTGATGAGGGGCTTTGGTTTTTGTAAATAAATGTATTTACTTCCTCGGAATTGTATCCATAGTTTTCCCCTACGTGTCCTGTCGCTGTACATGATGAAGTTTGAAATGTACCATGTTTGGCTAAAACATGGTGATAATTTAGAAGCACAAATGGAACTTGTCCAGAGGGTCTCACATCCATCACGCGTTCACTTTGAGAGTCATGATCAAGCTTTATAGTCATTCTCTCATCACTGTCCAGTTCATCTAGATTTGTAGCGTGGTGATTAATATGCCCATATTTGGGTTCTTTCATACAAATCCTTCTTGTCTGCTCATATACTGAGGGCATTGGCAGGAGATGACTTAATTGTCCTATAGCTTTAGACTGGAAACATTCTGATTTTGGCAGCAAGGAGTTAGCTATTGAGTTTGAAAAGGAGTTTTCATTAATACTTATTTTTTCTTGTAGGTCTCTGTTAAAAGCCAACTTGTTTTCTTCTTTAATGAGGTGGTGAGGTGGCTGAATCCTGGTTTCTATTTTGTTGGATTTCGTGATGCCAGAATCATAAATCTCTTCTTTGTATCTGCTGCCTGGCATGGATGCTGTGCAGCTTGCAAAGTTGTCAGCTAGAGCATCTTGGCTGTATCTTCTGTTTGATATGGGCACTTGCGGGAAAGACAAAACATGTTAATTACTGGCAGTGAGCTCATATAATAGTTAAACTCTAACAGTTTTTATGACTAAACTTCAATGCCCATTTGGTTTGGGCCAGATCCAAATCCCAGTGAAGACATCAGAGAAATTCCAATTTGCCTCAGGGGCTTTGGATAAGTCTCTTTAAGAGAGCGCTGAAAAGTAAAATNCAAAAACAAACCAACCAACCAGAAGTCAGAATTGTTAATGGTCTTGAACAATTCTGAAAAGGTTTTCCATGTGAAATGCCCTTTTGTTTATTTGAGTGAATAATTATAAATCACTGTCATTATTAACATGGTTAAATTAAGAAATTTAAACCAACTAAATACTTGGGAATGTGACCTTCTATCAAAATGCTTGACCTTAAGTAAGCTCTTTTCAGGGATCTATCAAATATTTACCAAAGTATGGAGCACATTTGTTACATGTCAATGATTCAGTGATTAAAGTAAAACAGAACTTGCCCTTCCAAGGAAAGGAGAGAGTATGTAGTATTAGTTTGTGATATCTATTTGTGATATATGTAATTTCTAGACTTCAAAGTCTTTGCTTTTTCTCTTTGAACAGCTAGCATCAGATATTGAAAATATCTCTTGAAAGGCAACATAAATGATTCTTGAGGAATGCTCTACCTCTGCTTTTTAGGTAATATCATAATAAAGCTAAATGTGTAATATAATTGTAAAATAAAAATACAACATACACTAAGAGAGTTTATTTGAATGGAAGAGTACTAAACTCAGCATACATGGAAAATAAGAAACTAGATTATTAAATTTTCAAGAAAGTATGAGTATGAACCTAGGGTTTCTATTCAGGCTTTTTCTCCTAAATAGATTGAATAATCTTAGTTTTCTCTTAAGATTCTGAATGGTAGCTGAACTCTTGAAACAATTTGAATTGTCCTTACTATCTTCTGCATGGCTTATGCAGCTTTTCATTTTAAAAACTCCTGCCTACAAATGTTAAGAGAAAAAGCCACAGTTTGAGCAGTATGGCTAAAATTAGGTGTGTACTTATTTTTTTGCACTATCATGTGTGAACAGTTTGACAGTTATACTACTCCTCCAAGGCATGTTTGGATGTTTTATGTTAAGGTTAAATGAGGCACTTAGCAAATTTCTCAAATTAAACCTAAACTTTATTTTTGTTATGGTCACTGAAAGCCCTGGACACCTAAGTGCCCTTTGTAAAAGGGATTTTCTGTTTTTCTAAAAAAAATTATTTAAGATCTTAAAAGTTTTGGAGTTCCCCTAGTAGTGGTTGCTGACGTAACTGTACCTACTAATAATTAAATACTCCCTGTACTATAGTAGACGGGCAAGGACTTCATGTGTAACAGGAAGAAGAAATAGCTCAATTTTACCTTTTTTATATGCAGAGCTTCATTAATTTCAGAGGGAGTTGCACCACATAATTAACACCAGAATTAAAAACACAAATCTGGATCCAATTTCTTCTTGATCAACCCACCACCCTCCTAGAAACAACCTTTCAAGTTTTTCTTATTTCCATGTATATATTGTGTACCCATAAATATATGCAGTCATCAGTAAACTGAGTTCTCATCAGCTGTTGAAAAATGGCCCCCCTAGATCAAAAATCAAAACAGGGATTCAGCCATATGCTTGAGTATAACTTGAAAATGTTACCAGTGTAATTATACTACTATAATTTTAACTCTAGATTTGGCATTTTTACTATGAAATGAGCATACATGCTGAAAACTACTAACATATAATTAATATGACTCACCGAAGCTGGTATATTGCTTTTAGTGTTTGCCCCACCTGTGACATCTACAGCAGTGATGGGTTTGTTCTCTTACTGCAGCGTGGAGTATTGTTACCTCATGGCCCTACTCTAATCTCGGAACCAAAGATTGTCCTTTTCCACTTTCAGAGCCCACAGTTACAAGCTGAAGCATTACGGTCACCAGTTGGTCCCTGTCTGGTTTGCTTCATTTTTGTTTTCTCAGATTCTGTAGGGCTGATGGCTGCCGCCTTGATACCAAGAAGTAATTTGCATGCTTTAGAGATTTACAGGATATTATCCATTGTGGTTTATCCTGTTTCTCAAACATGGATCTCATCTCCTTTGTTGAGAAAGAAAGTAAGCATTTGGTTAATCATTTGCAGGCTTCCATTAAAATTGTCAGCACATTTGTGGAGTTAGACCAGACAGTTAAGCAAGTCATGTCTGTAGTGCAACAGAGCACAGTCATTTTTGTCCACTCACATTTAGAACAGCTACTGGAGCTAGACTTTGCAGACAAAAAGGATGTCCTGGGACAGACTCCTGGGGAGTTTTTCATACCAAAGTAATTAGAAAGCTGATCAGCTGCTCTCTGTTGCTGTAGAAGGGCAGTGCCCCAGGATTGCTCACACCCATCTGGCACGTGGGCAGTTGCCAGAGTACCTGCCTCAGCAGGTGCATGGGTTTCCCATGCATTTTACACTTCTCCACTGCTGGAAATGCTTTATAGTCATTGAAGTCAGTCCATTAATTTGGGATGCTTTCTGGCCCACTCTTCTTACAGAGTGATGTACAGGTAGATACACTGCATGTCTAAGGGCGTATATCATACTGGAGTGATAGCAGCTTTCTAGAAAGGCCCTTTATACTTGCTTACATGGCCTCCATTCATAGCAGCCTGCAACTGCAACAGGTAACTCAGTCCTTCAGGCATCATGTCTCTGTTAATTCTTGCCAATGCTTTCACACTGGTGAACAAGGTGCAGCTCAGGCAAGCCAAGACAAAACCTGGAGATAAGAGCCCCATCACCTGAAAATCTGCTTAGATTTCAACATCCAACCATCCAAGCAGGAACAGGAAAGCCATGCTAGCACATATTCGTCTTTGTTTGAAACATAATTTCTATTCGTAACTACAGTACACTGGAGCAATCTTTCCCCTGTCAAACATAGTGCTGCAGTGAGGAGCATTCCCTCCTCACCTTTAAATAGTGCAGTCAAAGATCAGATGGTGCTCAACAGGGACAGGTGCTTGTTGGAAGTATGCTTGCAGAAAATGTATTCACAAACATGCTTTTCCGTACCAAGACATTAACAGGTAGAGCAGATCCATTTATTTCAGTAGAAATTAAAGAAAGGCATCTTGGAACCAGATGAAAGCAAAGAAATCCTGGTACTCAGCATTGATCTTCACACAAAGGGTATGTAGACCTTGTCAGAGAGTTTTTCATCCTGTCCATGAAAAAACTTGTGTGTTTTTTAGACATAACTGGAAGCTTTGTCTGGCACAATTTTTCTTGGACTTTCTGATCTACACTAATCTCAGAAAAGCATACTCCTGACAGTTACTGTATGTTCTAGAAAGACATGTAGCCCATGATGTTTCAGTATGTTTCCTAATCCTTTGTGCAAGAGAGGCTTCAGAGAAGAGGAGCAATTATTCAATTGCTCTGAGCTGTGCTGAAGATGAATGAGCAGAGCCACTGTACTGTTCAGGGCACATGCTCCTGTGTCACAAAGGCACGCTGCTAATCCTTCATGTCAAGCAAGGCAAAGATGTAACAGGTCTTAATACTGCTCATGTCCTTGAAAAGGACAGTTTTTAGTTTACCTCAGTATCTCTGCTGTATCCTGTTCCGAACCCTAATTGCAAATCATCTGAGGTATGAGCTGATGGTGTAATTGCTGTGATCTCCATTATTCTCCTTCCAAAACCAATAGTAAGACAACATGATCATCAAGACCTCTTTGTCCCTAGTGGAATACACTTTTCTGTACTTCTTCCAGTAGTCACAAGCTAAACCTGGGGAGGTTTTTTTCTGAGGGAGGAAGATAGAACAGAGCCTTTTCAAAGATTTTCTTATTCATCATTTCCTGAGTTTTTGTATGATTAGTGGCACTAAGCTTCACACAGATAGCATAGACTCACCAACAGCATAGCTTAATGAGAATTGGGTACTGTAGTACCCACAGTGGTAATGTATCCATTCAAGTGTACAAAGGAAACATCCCTGACTAAGAATATGATTGCCTTCTCTGAAGTGAGTTTTCTGATGACTGGGCCAGCTGGAAAAAAGTGGAAGAAGATTCAAAACCAGATTCTGAGGCAGCAGCATCTGATTGGCAGGCACTTCTATCTGCTACGTGCTTTTTCAGAGCTTTGATGGCTTGACATGATCATCTTAAAATCTCTGATCTCTCCAGAAGAAGCTATTTTCCATAGAGAGAAATGTCTCTGGCCTACAGCATTTTTGGCAGATGCTTCTATGGATGTGATGTGGAATAGCCCTTGCATCCAACCCGGTTGCCAGATGTCATATTTGGCATTGCCTTTGGATTGAAGATAATGAGGCTAAACAGATCCTCTCTGCTTTGAAGCTTACTGGCTGTCAGATTTTTCAGTGAACCACTGGAAAAAGCAGCACTTGACAATGTAAGGAAGATCAGATGCCCCTTTCAATTCAAAGCAAAGTCACTTCCAAAGATTCAGATTTCTTTTCTGCCACCAGCCTCAGCAGGAGCACAACAGGGCTAATTCTACCCCAGGACCAAACTCTGGAACAACTAGATATAAATCTTCTTTTCAGTGGAGGCTCCATTTTCCTTTCCCCTCTTCTAATAATGTGTGTGGACTCAAGCAATGATCTTTGATCAAGCCTGAGTTTGACTATATATTTTTTTTGTTTCCTAAATAGTACAACTTCTTTTGCAGAGATTTAATTGTAGCATCAATTTTCTTCAAATGCCCAATAGCTAAACATCCATTAAAATCCATCTGTGTTCAAAAGGGAATCCACATATTCCAACTTAAGCAATAAAATCTAAAGTAGAAGTAGAACCAGAAGTAAGAACCACCAGTATCATAACTCTATTTTCTTTCCCATGAGGAAATGGTGAAAGTGTCCACGCATGATCAAACTGAAAAATACCAGCAGTTGCTTGCCCTTTTTCTGTTGGGATGTTTTTCACTCTGACATATTTAACAGTATTCCTGTGAAATCCTTCTGACTTAATATATTTACTAGGGGTTGTCTAGCCATATCAACTGACTGATGGTAAATAGCTTGTCGCTCACTCGACTTTTCTGGCAATTTTTACGGCCACAATCAATTTTAGAGACAGTTCTCTGAACAGGCTGTTCTTTCTGTAGCTATTCTCAGTGTATCTGATGGCACCCTCTGACCAGCAAGGGGTGGATCTACTTTCTTGGTCAGTCTCATGGCATTTCTTAGTCTGGAAGCAGAGAAGAAAAGCTTGGCTGACTTCTCTACACCTAGAATAGCTTTGCATCTGCAGTTTTACTGGGGATCTACAGGATTTACTTCAATCCTTATACTTATCCTCAAAAGACAGATTTTATTTCTTTTCCACAAAGATATAGCATCTTTAGAAAGGGCAAATCCATTTCTTATTTTTGGTCTAAAGCTACTCCTTTTCACACCTAGTCTACATCAGAAACAGAAGGAAGCCAGCACAATTAGAGGAGCATGAGCTCAGAAAAAGACATTCAACTTGCACCGGGCTGTAAGAAGAGATGCAGTCTTGGTCATTTTCAACCTAAACACAGAACAGTAAAATAAAATGCTGCAGTGAGCTATGTGAGGTCAATCAGCTAGGTGAAGTAAAATGGTCGTATGAAGGACAAAACCCTGGGCAGAAGTTATTTGTTCCTCTGGAGGAGACACATTCATGTCTGATACTCTCTTCTGTCTGTTGTAGCAAGCTCAGCTTTTAACATCTGCAGATATTCCCTTCAGAGCTAGGATATCTAATATTTCTATTTTAAATTTCCACTACTGCTTCTTCCATCCTATCCTCAATGAAGCTAGAAGAAAGGAGTGTTTCCTTCTAACTTTCTAACGGTATATCAACCAGTCAATCTTCATCAGTGATTTTTAATTAATCAGAATGGTGTGTGCACATAGATGTAATGTATATGAAATCTAAGGATTAGAGTGTATCTTGGACTCATATATATTAGCTGCCTTAATGCTTTGCTAGGTTATTTCTTACAGGTTGCCACCTCAGAGAAGTCAATGTCTTCAGTGCTTCCTTTAAAGTATTTGAGCTGACCATCTGTATAGAGAGATAATGCAGTTGTTTGGGGAAGAGCACTGAAGACATTTTCAAAGAAAGCAGAAGACATTGCATTTCATTTCTCATTCAGTGTAGTAACTGTAAGGTAAAGACATTCAGAATGTCTTCATACCCAGAAAGGACAACCTTCAATTTTTATGGAAATAAATTGCATTTATTTTAATTTCTGTATGTGAGCTGAAGTACATTTGTTTCTATCTGACTTCAGCAATGACTTACCTGATCAATTCCACTAAATAATTCTGATTATGCAAAACATGAAGGTTAACAGTGCCACTATTAAAGGAGGTGGCTGTAAAAGTGATTCTGGTGAATACATTCTTGCACCTGATGCTTTGATAGATATTCCAAATCAAGTGGTTATGGTAATGGGAAGAGAGATGAACATGTAAATACTACAAACACAGCAGTTGTTACACTTCTGTTTCTGATTTTCTATGTTTCCTAAACATAATTCTTGTTGTCAAACTACAATTGAAAATCTTTCCCATACACCCCACAGCATTGTTTTTCTTGTTTTTCTTTTTTTTTTTAAGTGACACCCACCTTCATGACTCTGTGCAAGATTTTGTCGAATGATGTTCACTGGCTGATCAGGAAGATTTTTCGATGGCGACTGGCTGTTGGGTACCAAGGAGTTGGCATAATGCCACTGGCATTCTCCATTTGTCTGCAGCGTACCCAAGAAGAATCGAGCCACTTCACAAGGTGCTGCTTGAGACTGCCCAAACTTTGAAGGAAGCATTTGCTTTTTGCTACTGAAGACATGAGAATCTACAGGGAAGTGTCCATAATGGTAAGAGAAAGGCAAGCTATATGACGGGGCATATAAAAGTTCACTGTTTTCTGAATGGAAGTTTTGTTCTTGAATGGTGGCAGCATTCACTGCAGGGCTGGATCGCCAGTTTCCCACCTGGCTGCATTCCAGTTTGTCTGTTTGGAATGAGCTGTATTGCTAGGAGAAAGAAAAAAAAAAAAAAGGGGGGTCAGGGAGGGGGAGGGGAAGAGAGTTAAATTACTAACTTTTATATGAAACCACATAACATATCATACAGGCGCCTTGAGCTGAGCCTCCTTGAACTGTGATCTCACTGCCTAGAGGGCATGACTTACCAGTGCATTTAAAGTTCCTTGTCTTCATGTTAACTTTAGCTTCCCTCAACAGCGGAACAAAATGCTATTTGGTCATCCTAATGTTAAGGGTTTATTTAATAATTTTGCTAGCTGGTTTTTAGCTAGTAAATGAAGGCAGTTGTAAATATCAGGTGGCAGAAATTTGTTGCGAAACTCTGGAAGTCGCTGATACATGAAGTAGCAGACCATGAATACAATTTTGCGTATGTTTGTGTGTCAAGATACACAATGGTAGGAAGGCAAGATCTGTCCTTGTCATCAACTTCTCACCAGCTTCTATTGCAATGATTTTCTCTTCTCACTCTCTCCCACTCTCCTCTCCAGGCTCCAAATGCTTTTTGGGTTCTCACTGTTTTGAATGCAGTATAAGATTGACTGCAATCTCTGCTGTTTTAAGGTAATAGTAGCCCCTTCTGGCAATCAATATTCATTGCAAAGTCTCAGAATGTCTTGCGGTGGGCATCAGTCTCATCAGCCAAATTTTATAGACAGTCGCTGTAGTTTCCTTTCATATCTTGTTTTAGCTCACCCAATGACAGTAAGGGACATTTCAAATCTCACTCCAGTTCTCTGGTAGGATTCATTCTTATGACACATTGTCCAGCATCCTTTTACTGCTAATACTCATACTATTCGTATCACAGAATGGTAGGGTTTGGAAATGACCTCTGGAGATCATCTAGTCCAATCCACCTGGCAAAGCAGGACCACCTAGAGCAGGTTGCACAGGAACGTGTCCAAGTAAGTTTTGAGTCTCCAGAGAAGGAGACTCCACAACCTCTCTGGGCAGCTTGTTCCAGTGCTCCCTCATCCTCACAGTAGTTTGTGCTCATGGGACTTTCTGTGTTCCAGTTTGTGCCTGTTGTTTCTAGTCACCAATGAAAAGAGACTGACCCCCTCTTGACATCCACCCTTGAGATATTTATAAACATTCGTTAGATCCCCTCTCAGTCTTCTCTCCTTCAGGCTAAACAGCCCCGGGTCTCTCAACCTTTCCTCATAAGAGAGATGCTTCAGTCCCCTCATCATCTTTATAGTCCTCTGCTGGACTCTTTCCAGTAGTTTCCTATGTCTCTTGACCTGGGGAGCTTAAAACTGGACACAGCACTCCATATCAACAGTGAATGTGACGCATCCTACCCTAGGACAAATTTTCACAGCACACCTATTCTTGGTACATGTTTTTCTTCTTTTTACCAAGAAAGCACAGTTGTTTTGAAGTCCTTTACATACTCCATATCCAAAAGTTTTTATGTTTCCATCTCTCACCAGACTTGGTTTGTACTACTTGTGCTGTCAACCCGAAGAGAAAAAGGGTCTAACTGTGTTCCAGCCTACAAGAGAGCTCCTGTGGCAGAGTATACTATAGTTCATTTTACAGCAAGTTTAGTTCTGGATGATCTCTATTCTCTCCCAAGCACTCTGTCACAACATTGGGTAAGTAAATAATACTGAAAAAGTTACCTGTTGTGGGTAAGGTGTTGTTCTGAGTTTTGCCTTCATTTTATTACTTTTGGGTTTTACTATTTTCCTTGTTTCCTGCGAGGTAGATACTGAGTTTCTGCATGAAAACTGTGACTTAGAAATGGTAACCTGGTCCAGTGACAACTGAAGTTCCTTATACTCAATATCTCTGCAAAAGAACAGTCCAATAAATTACATACTCAAACATACTGCACAAATCCCAAACCAGCTCCTTTGAAAATACGTGTTAGCTTTCACAATGTTTCTGTTTTCATTCTTCCAAGATTTTCACTGAGTCTGCAGCATAAGTCTGGGGATGTCAGCAGGCAGTAAATCTTAATGGTTGAACACCATCACCATGCGAGGTTTGCTGGGAAACACATTCATATCTTTGCACTGAGTGTCCCCACTCTCTGAACCTAAGCTGTGAAAATGTCTTCTCAGCCATCTGTGGCACCCTGCAATTTGGAATCACAGACATGTCAGCTTCTAGAAAGACACAGATCAATTCATCAGTGTCCTCCTCTATCAGGAAATTGTATCTGCCCTGGCTTTCACAATTAGCCAAAAGGAAAGGAAAAGGAGCAATGTTCCTCTCCTGTCAGTGCAATGTACTTGTAACGAGAGGACAGGAGCTGCAACGATGTTTTTCTGAAAGTCTCTAGACTTTCATTTCTGCTCTGTTCTGTTCAGTTTTATCCGCTCCAAAGGTATGGCAGATTCTTGTACGAAAGAAGCTAAAAAATTAAGAACAGAATGTGAATCATATTTTGAAACATTAATAGAGTTCTGATGATTAGATGTTCTCCCTGGTTTTGTCAGTGGTCATGGAGGAGCATATTTTTGAAAGGATAACTACAAAGAAACCTACTTCTCTCTCCTTTCTATCTAGAACTCATTTCCATCAGTTTTTGTCAGTGAAAAACATGGAAGTAAGTTCATCCCAAGAATATGCTGTTAGAACTGTGGCACAGTGTCCTCCTTTTTGCTCAGATCACTTGTCCTGACTAATGGGACTGAAGCAGGTTGCAGGGCTGAGTCTTGCCCTCATGTTCTGTCTCTCACATCTGTACAGGAATGATAGCAGCACTAGCCACTGTGTCTAGGGACGAGTACCTACTTCAAGTAATTTAAGGAAACACGCACATGCTTTAACTCCCCAAAGTCAGGTATCAGAGACAACATTGTAATATGGAAACACACGTGATCCTACCACACACATCATGCAAACCCATCCTACTTTCAAGCCGGGTAAGAAATGGACCAGTCTGGACAAAAGAAAAGAGTGAATAGTTCCCTGCTTTTTTTCACTTTTCAAAATGAAGGGTGCTCACTATCCCTTTTCTTTGCTTTTTTTCCCACAGAGAGTCTCTTCAGTCACAGTCTGTTTTGTCATTACTTATTCCTCCTATTGAGTATAGATTTCTATCTCTCTCATGTTTGTATCAAGATAGGAATTTTGAAACACCTTCATGACTTGAACCAGAATTCATAAACCGCAGATCCTCACCGCTGTACCTTCAGTAGCTCAGTGGGAGCTACTTGCCATTATAAGAATGTAGTTTTGCCCCAGGTATCTGTGCAATACAAGGCAAGTGAGGGAATCCTTGGTGATTCACCTGTCCCCGAAAGGAGTACTGCTTCCTACCATGTCTCTGTCTCCCAAACTCATACTGTGACCTCTGCTGGGTAGCAGCAGCTTTCACTGCCTCTGGAGAGACCCAGTGCAGTTCTGATGCCAATTACAGAACTGGGGTCCAGGTCTAAGACAAATGGCTACAAGTGGAATTACATTCAAGCACATGGTGTACGAGGTAATCATCAGGAATACTAGCTCTTTTTAGCTCAATGTAATTAAAAGAGGGAGGATACAAGGAGAGAAAAGTGGCTCTAACATGCAAGCACACAACAATACTGGAAGACAAAAGTAAAGCAAAATGAAAGGATTTAATTAGTAACAAATCAACTACTGATAACACACAAAATGAATTAATTACTGATAACACATAATGGTACAAAGTATTTTGACTTACGTAAGGACATAATTGACACTCACTATGCAGTGAGGCCGTGATGAACGGCTGTTATGCACAATAGTAGCGTAGCTCTGTACCCAAACCCAGCCTCCATGCTTGGACAGTAGCCGGTAGTACTTGGTTGTGACTTGGCCTTTCACCAACACTGTGAATACAATTTAGAAAAGCATTTCACACTGTTTGGACTTGGAGAGGCTTATTAGCAAGGCAGAGACATTTCTCCCTCCTTCCCCTCCCTTAAGCCTCCTCCTTCTCCCTCTAAACTTTACATAGCTCCCCTGCAAAGGTATCTGTCCTGCCCTTTTATATAGTTCCACAAGGTCACATTATTGTTTACAAACAGTATGTGCAAGCTATTACGGTTTGTCTTCCTTCTTTTCCAGTTCACGCTACTCTCTTACGCTTACATTATGCAAAAACTCTTCTGTTTCTGATCTTCTAACTAAAAAAGACAACGAAAGTATCTTGAAGTGGACACAATTAGCTTGAGTTTTTCCAGTATAGTTGGAAGCTCTTTTGTTATTCATAGTTTGATAGATTATTGTGTAATTTGCAATGTATTTTATGCAGTTATGCTTTTTCCTCTGTAAGATCTACAGTTTGAAGGCTGATTTAAAAGGGGAAAATTAAAATGCTCTTTGGTTCTTAAGCACACAAATAAAGACAAGGTCAGAGAGATTAATCAATTGTCTTATAAATTTCACTAGAAATGTAATCCTCTATACTCCAGTTTGGGTTGTGTGTGAACAGAGTTGTTTTGGCATAAGACCATGCCTCTAAATATTTAATATAGCCACAGACATTTCTAGTTCAGTGCCAGGCATTTATCTAATGATTCACTAGAAGATAATGTCCAGATTTTAAGGGTGGTTCTTCTATTTTGTGACCATGAAGCATGAAACATTCCTCTAGGAAACTTTATCTTCTTACTCTTCTATACAATCAGTTATTTATTTCAAATTAGGAAATAAGGAAATAATATCTTGCTACACAAACTATGTATAAAAAAAAAAAGTGATCAATAACAGCAATTCCTTTATATAGTACCTGATTAAAAAATAGAATTACTGCTCACAAATGTAGGGATTGTACTAGGCTGAACTTACTAGCAAAGCTCACTGTAATTTTTTTCTCCCGTGGTACATGCTTGGTAGAGAAGCAGATACATAGTAAGGAAACTGAACAACAGTTTTATCTTTCAGCCAACTCTAGTAGAGCAAATAACCACTTGAAATTAAAATATATGACGTTATAACCAGTATTCGTAGGAGATATTCTGAATCTGCCCAGGGAGGGAATCCAATACTAAACAAAAGAGTGTGTATTTTTTAAGCATTTGTTTACTCTTTGGTAATTAACTATATGGCTATCAGTCATTGATGGGGTTCACTTTTTTGTTGCTGTTCAGCTCTTACTTGGGGGAGTAGAGCTTTGTAATTCCAATAGTAACCAGAGACTACAATAATGTGAATACTGTGAATAGCCCAATGTAAGAGCAAGAGCTCTTGTTCTTGCTAAAAGGTCCTCTCTGTCCACAGCATATATAGGTCATTTCTCTGGACTGCTCACTCTCCTGTCCTGCACACATCACAACACAAAATTTTCTTCAGATCCAGTTAATCTCCCTAAGGAAATTAAGCTCTTACAAAATGGCTATAGGCAGGTCTTTCTGGAAGTGTTCAGTTCTCCTTCCATTAGAGAGTGCAGTATCCATTTATTCAGAAAGCAGCAAGATAAACACTACCTTGCAGAATATTCAAAAACCCATCCTCACTGGCAATGAACCACTGCTATTTAGAGTTTGAAGTCTCTTAAGTATCAGCTTTTTGCTCATACTTACTGGTGTCCTTTTTCGTACCTATGTTTCTGCACAAAATCCTCAATGGGAAGGAGGTGTGCAAATGTGCAGATATTTAAGAAAATCATGAGGATTAACTGTGTGAGTATGTAAACACATTTACAAAGTATAAAGGCATATGTACTCTTTAAGTGCAATGCATTTCACCAAAGTAAAGGTCCTGTACTACTCAAAGATTCAGTCTAACAATGCCAAACAAGTCCATTGTAAAAATATTTGTTAATAATCAGCTATATGCCGTGGAATGATTATGTTTCATGATGTTCTATAATAAAAATGGTCTGTTTCCAGGAAATTATGCTTACATTTTGTCCTAGATCATCTAACAGATACTTTTTGTAATGTGTCCTACACATTCCAGCAGTAAGTCTTCATGCTAGCTTAAAGGTCACATTTTCCTCAAATTCAAAATGCCTTGCTACTCAGTCTTCCAAGCTAGAAATTAATGCTGGAATGGTCCCCTAGCTATAACAAAGTTCTTCCATGTGCTGTGGGACTAGTTTTGACTTTTTCGCTCTCTCAATGATCTTCTTTAAATCCGTGATTTGGCTCTCCACTTAAGACAGTATTATAAAAGATGTGAAAACCACTAAGGGCTACAGTGTTCAGCTTTCCTTCCTAATTATATGGATAAGCCAATATTTCTCTGGGGACAGGGGAGGACTCTGTGCTTCCTGCATTTTTAGCAATCTGGGGAAAGTCTGACCCTGGCTAGGGAACAGTAGCTGTGCTTCCGATACAGTAAATGAGGTCAATTTCCATTTGGCTCTGTGTTAAATTACCCTGTTTGATGCTGATTGGGAAACCTCAGAAATGGGAGTGAGGGAAATCCACTACCAATACAATCTGTGCAAGGTCAGACTTCTTGGTGGCCTCTGTTGCAATCAGATGGGGAGGATTCAGTGGCTTTAGCCTTGGCTCTTAGATGTACCATTTGTAACTGGGTGTTCCGCTGTTGTGGTTCACTCCTGGTTTAACAGGCAAGCAGAAAAAGGCACTGGGCTGGCTGGGCTGGTCCTTCTGGTCTGTCACAGTTTGCTATTTTAAAAGGCTCCAGCAGGCTCACAGGCATGTGCCTGGGAGTTCCTAGCCTACACTTAAGAATACCACTAAGAGAAATGGACTTGATTCCATGCTCACAGCAGTTCCTGTTTTAGCTTCTCTAGCTCACAAAACCTGGCATGTCATTGACCTAGCCCTTGAGCAGCATGGTCAGTGGATGGTGCCCTAGCAGACTTTGTAGTTCTTTTGTCCTCTTAAAAACTAGGGCAGCTGTACCAGAAGGTCTGATTGCTGCGGGAGCAAAAGTAGACTCAGAGCCAGTGACAGGGTGGAAGCTGTGCTCTGCTGTAAGTGTAGTTCTATAAATACATAGGTTGACTTCCAGGCAGCAGGAAAAACAGTTTGGTGATGACATCAGCTGGGGCTAGGACTTGCATTGCCAAGGCACAGAGATATGACTATTGTAAAAGTCTATGTGGGAAGAGCAATGATGTTACAGCATGTGGGATGAACAAAATCCTTCTCACAGAGAGACAATGGTACAAACAGAGTGATTTCTCTGAGGCCAGAAAAACTATTTTGTCTATACTGGAACGGAGAAATATTTCAACTGTACCAGGACAGCTTCTCTATCTTGTCTTTTAGAATGTAAGATCCTTAGGCAGGGATTCATTATTTGCATGGCTGCATTTCCCCAGGTGCAGAGCAAACACTGTGCATATTGATGGTGCTGTAGAAATAAATAATGCCAGAAGCTTTTTCGTATAGCTGGAAGATAATGAAATGTTTAAAAAAATAAACACTGTTTGCTGCCAGCACACCTTAGGCAAATATTCACATCTACATTTTCCTCATATTCTGGTGTTCTGTTTATAAACCTTCTAACCTGTCCTCACTGTTTCCTTTGTTTTGTTCTCTGTGCTGCCTAACTTAGAATTCAGTTGCTTTAGGTCTTCAATTTGGGTAATTTTTTTTCTTCTCTCTCTGAAGAAGCAATTGGCTACCCTACTTTATGATCTTTTCT
>VWZY01011431.1:98309-150123 GCA_013399075.1 Chloroceryle aenea | reverse complement strand
CGCTTCGCTCTGCCGCGAGGTTTCATGTCAGGACTAAGATGGTTAGGTATATACAAGAGAAAACTGGAACTCAACACTTGTGCAGAACTCAACAGATCTTGTGCATCTGTAAGATTTTTTTCCTAGGAAATTTAAATCCTTGCACTGTGTTACTATTGCTACTCTGTACATCTGCTGCTTTAATTTCTATGGTAGTTTGTACTGTATATAAAAGCACTAATTGCTTTTGCTGTTACACTTTGTTTGCTATTGACTTTATACATGCTTCTTTATGTAAAATAAATTTAGATTTCATAATACCTCGGTAGGAAACTCACTTCAAAAAACAGAGTGATTAATGAATGTTTCAGTGTTTCAGAGGTTATGGACACCATTTCATTACACCTTACTGTGAATTGACAAGTTATGTGAGGCAATTAAGAACAGAATATAGTTCAAGTTCTTTTGTGTTACTGAAATGTCTTCTAAGAGGTAAAATACTGTAATTTAAAATACAGCTGAAACCTTAGCTCTAATTTTGCTTGCTATATCAGATTTTTAAGTTGCAGTCTTAACCATAACTATTCTTGTATTTATAACTTATTTTTTCATGAAAATATTTTTTTTTTCATTTCCTTCTGGTTATGATGTTTAGTTTACTGATCTCAGGAAGCAAAATATGTCAATACTTGTTCCCTGACTACCCATTTCTTGTTTGAAAATCAAACTAGCTTGAGTTAGGCTTTCTATAGTATAGGCTTAAAGAAAAAGAATAATCTTTTTTGAACTGTTCTTTTTTTTCAGGAGGGGTAGTCAGGGCAGTGTTAGCTCTATAGATAACCTGTTCCTGTAATCCACTGCTGACCATGTCAGGCCTCTTTTCTCTCAGTGTCTACATTGATCCTTTCCTGAGATCACCCATCATCTTCCTTTCTTTCTTTTAATGTCTGAGAAACAAAGGGAATGGAGGTGAATCCCACAAACAAAAGAGGAGTAAAAAGGCCAAGACTGAAGTGAGGGAGTGGGTGGAAGAACAGTAGGAAGGGCAAAGTAGGTTTCTGACAGTCTGTCCCCATGGGACTGTGAAAACGAACTCGAATAATCAGTCAAGGCACTAGAGTGCCAAAAAAAGTATTACCCAGATTTCAGAGAGTCTGGTTTTCCAAGTGACTTTGCATCACCTCATCTTCTTCCAAGCAGCAGACTTTCTGTATACTTGCAAGAGGCTTGGACAGTATGCTCATCTGCCTCCCTATCTGGACTTGCATCTGCCAGCAATACAGTAATGACCATATACAGACCATCACGATTATTTTTAGTGTTCTTCCCCTTAATAAGGATTGCTACGGGGTTTGTGGATGAAAGCCACAAAGACATTCTGTCTTTTTGCGGACTCTTTGTTTTTCGGGAGAGGACTGGTTCTGACGGAGGCAGCTCAGACATCAGAAAAAATGACAGTGGTGATAGAATTGCTTCAGCTGCATTGGAAAAGATCATTCTACTTTGTTTTGAAAGCTACAAGAACAAAGTACTCTTTCCCTGTAATAAGGCCTGTGGCTTCTGCATTCCTCTTCACATCATCACAGAAGGTCGGGCAAGACAATGCAGTGGTTACTTCTCTGGGTCTTTGATAGTTCTGTCACATTGGTTTCTAGAAATTGATGAGTCTGGCAGCTCATTCATTTCTGGGCACTTTAAAAGACACTGAACATTTGTTTCAGTGCCCTGTACTTCAAAATCCTAGGTGACTTTTGAAGGTGACTACAAGCAAGATGAGTAGAGATCCTTCATGCAGCAGAGTTTTTCAGCTGTTGCTTGCTTTAATAGCAAGAAGACACTGACTTTGTACATGTACTCTTTTGTTTTGCAGATGAGAAGACAGTGTAGCATTACCAGCTTCCAGCTTCCTCTCAAACATTTGGAACTTCTTTTATTTGGAGCTGATAAAAGTCTGTATGCCCAAGATCTTTTTCCTGCTAGCAGTCTTGCAATTAAAAAAGAATTAGGAAATAAAAAGAGAGGTTAACAGCTCAAAGCTTGAAGGGCCCTGCTGTTCATCTTGTGGTACCAATGTTAGAACTCTGGTTTCAAATTCTCAGGGAACTCTCCATTCAGAGTGCCGTACAGCTTTAGGTAGCTTAACAACTCCCATTTTCTTGTAGCAATGGATTAAGAAACTTCAGAGCTATAGTAATTTCCCTTGTGTTTTTTGTTTTGTTTTGTCGTTGATTGATTGTTTGTTTTGTTTTGTTTTTTAATTTATTAAGTAGATTTTGTTTTCTCAATCAGTTTGGTAAAAATTTGTTCTGTTCTAGCACCTATCTTATTCCCTCTCATACGTGCCAGTAGCTTTTGCAACTGCTACCACCACTGAGTCTTCTTTCAAAAGCTCTAACTCTTGCTTGCCTGCTTGGAAACATTTTTGGTTCATGGCTACAGTAAAGTTGACTCGAACTAGAGGCTACTATTGCTACATAGTTGTGTGTGGAAAGGGAGGTTGTGGAGATGTCGCTATTGGAGATCCTTTTATAAGAGGCTAGATAGCCTATGGCTGGAGAAAGGACTCGTGTAGGTAACCCTGACTTGAGGCAAGGGAAGAACCAAGAGTGCTTCTGGAACAACTCCTCCCGATTGCCATGCCGTTCTGTGGTTTTGTCCAATGTTGCTTGAGATCAGGCAAGAGTTTACTGGGCTGTTGGCTTTTCTGCCAGCATAGTTCAGTGTTACAGTAATGAGCATTAAGCCTACATCTCTAAGTTATCAACTAAATGCTCTGAAGGCTCTTTATTAGTTTGAAGAGGATAGAACTATAGTGTGGACAGGAAGGACAAGCCCTTGCTCAGTTGTTTTTCAATTTGATAAATTTTTCCATGCCAGATACAGGTTGAGTTCCCAGAAAAATTAAATCTCTAACAAGAGGTGTATGGTTGTGAGAGAGAGAGGGAGGGGAGGACTAAGGGTGTATGTGCGTTAAGAAAATTCTTTCACAACTGTTTTGCCTCTGTGCTTCTGGATAGATGGCACCATATTGCTAACTTCTGCGCTGCTTGTTGTGGGGAGGGAAGAGAGTAGACTATGACAAACAGCTAGTGGAATGTAATTTTTCTTTGTGTCAGTAAAATTGAATAACAGGGAGGCATACAGAAGCAAAGCAAAAGCTCCTTTTGTAAGTGGTCAGTTTCTAATGCATATTTGTCATTTTAATTGAGTAACGCTTTTTTTCAGCATTAACAAAACCCAAAAGATTCTGACTATGTCCAGGAGAGGAATAAAGAGAGCCAAACTGATTAATCTTAATCTTGTCCAGTGTGAAAGATTTTATGTATTGTTACTATGATTTCTACTCTGACTTTTTAATCTAGTGTCCTGGGAGCTAAATAGCAATTCTGACTGTGCCAGAATGGTTCTGCAAATCCATATTGAGACATCTTTTGCAAAGGTTCCCTTTGAGCCGACTCCTGTCAGAGTACTGTAAGTCTCTGACCTGCACAGTGTCATCTTTGAGCTACCCATAACAGATGCCAGCATTGTCTGCATTTATAACTGTGCAGTCAAAATGTAAGGAATGAGATTATGGACTACCCTGATGGTGGAGGGCATGTGTTCTGTTTCCTTGAGTTTTGTAGACCTGTCTAGGTAAATGTGGCTTTGTTGTTTTGGGGATTTTTTAAAATTTTTGTTTGGTTTGATATTTGTTTGGGTTTGGGAAGGGGGTAGGTTTGCTGTGTTTTTGATTATTTGTGTTTTTTTAATAATGAAGAATTGAATAGTAGTATGGAAGCCACTTAATCTCCAGTTGATGATGCTGCAGAGGACAGAGTTTATAGGTTCCAAAGTTCATAACTTAGCTGGGAGCATCCCCATTTCCTCTGGTTAAACTGATCTAGGACCTACATGGGATCCTTGTAAATGATGTGTCA
This sequence comes from Chloroceryle aenea, assembly GCA_013399075.1. Lineage (NCBI taxonomy): Eukaryota > Metazoa > Chordata > Aves > Coraciiformes > Cerylidae > Chloroceryle > Chloroceryle aenea. The sequence goes on along the minus strand of VWZY01011431.1, from coordinate 146,224 downwards.
TTTCAAATAGGACATGGCAGGGATAAATTTCTTGTAAATTCATTATCACCTGTTACATTAGAGTTGAAGAAACTTTACCAGATGGGATGGAAGGAGGAAGGAAAATATGTTTCTTCATTTATCTTGCCTTCTGTAGGGGATCATGGATGTCATTCCATTTCATCTGAATGCTAAAATCTGTGTCTTGGTTTGATAGAGATAGTTAAGATATGTTAGCTTAGCTCTCCAGCTGAGTGCAGGGATACTTTTCATACAATACAAGAAAACAGATTTACTCTTTTTCTAATACAGAAAAGGGAGATATAAACATTAGAAAGCCAGTGAAACAGATGGTGATTTAACTGGTGAAGTTATTACAGATAGGATGGCAGTCATTCAGACAGAAGATGTGCAAATCATAATAGCTTCTCAGGTGCATATGCATGATATGAGCTGTGTTACAGAGCAGGTCAAGCAATCAGTTTTACATTCATATCCTGAGCCACAGTCATTTTTGTTAGATCACTCTCCTGTGAGCAGCTTATTCCATTAGGGCATGGAAATTTATTCACAAATGAAGAATTTTGTTTGGCAAAAGAAGCAGGAAATTCAGGTTTGACCTGTTTCTAGATGACCAAGATAAAATTACTTTTAGTCTAGTTGAGATATGGTGATGAGTTATTCTTTAAAACACAAATTGAGTTTTTAACTTTAGGAAGATAACAGAAATACTGCAGGTATTTGTATGTGGAAAAGAATATCCTATTTTCCCACTGTTCTTTCATGTTTATAAAGTGCTTTACATTAGAAAGTCATAGTTAACTTTTTAAACATTTTATTTATAGTTATGGATCTACCTATTTGTGATTCTTTGCAGAATCTGTTAATTAGCACAAAGTCACAGAGATGAGTCTTAAAGTTCTTTGAATAATGAAAGAAATGAACATTTTCAAATACTGAAACAGATATAAATTGATGCACTGTCATCTTCTTGAAAGTCCAGAAAGACGGGATAGGAACTTTGATCTTTTGGACCATTCTTATCTCTTTGGAGTGTCAACAGTCAAACTGAGTGATAAAAGTGTCAGCAGAAATGTTACCCATTTTTGTGTTGATCACTTTCACAGGGGTATTCAGCAGCTGAGCCTATTTCTCAATCCCAGGTCATTTTTGAAGCACTAAATCCTTCATCCCTTCCGTGCAACTGCCAAAATTTCTTCCTGCTCCAACAACATTGATTATACACTCTTAAAACAAAATGTACTTATTTAATACAAAATGTAAAGCAGATGTGATTATGCATTTTAATATAAAGTTCTCCCTCATTAAAAAAAAAAAAAATAGCAGTGTTCTCTGTGATGGAAAGAAATGAAACTGAATTTAATATCAGGGAAGATTTTACCGTGTGTCTTACCAACTCACATATGGTTCAATAAAATTTGTCAGGAGCTATGGAAGTACTTCCAATCTGTCTCATATAGTACCAGAATAATGGAAGACTTTGACAAAAAAAACCCAATAGATCAGGCTGCAGGTTTCAGAGCAGGACCTATTTAGCCAAGTTTAGTTAGTCAGAACTGACAGGTGAGAGTGTTGTAGTTCCAATCTATATTTAAGTAGATGATGATCTAGAAAACCTGAGCAAGACATAGGTGTCTTAGGGGATACATGCCTGTAACATGAATATTTGCCTTCTCAAATGCCAGTTTGTAGTAGCATTTTGTTAGTTCTTCTAGGTTTGACATACTTGCAGATCTGTGAGAGTAACATAACCACAAGTGTCTTCCTTGCCTGTGAAACCACTCTGTCATATTTCAGGGTGTTGAAAGAGCAGGACATTCAGGAGCTCCAGTAGTCTTACTTGTGCCATGATGCCACTCTGGTTCCCAGATGTAACCACCTGCATGGAGCAGAAGAGAAAGATGAACTACAGGAGGTCTAGGTTGGTTAGCAAGCTGCCTAGCTTTTAATTACAAGAAAAAAAAGGTGACTGCGGAGGTGGCCATGATGAACAAAAGGGACAAAGGAGATGTGACTAGGCTAGGCTTCCACCTACACAATTGGATGTTGGCATAGCTGAAATAAAAATTAACTACTTTCTTTTTCCCCAGAGACTGCATAATTTCCTAGACTTTGGAAAAGTACTAGGGCATGCTATTGGAGGACCAATAAAAAAGGTAGATGCAGGTGTGTAGCATATCTATCTATGTTCTAGAGAGAAAAATCAAACAAAGCCTCAGCAAGCCAACAGAACACATTTTCCGGGAAATACAATCATTTAAGGCTTGAAGATAATACAGAGCGGGATAAATGCTGCAGGGGTTTACTAAAGATCCATTATACCAAGTGAAGAACATATCTTTCATTGCTAAAACTAATGAATTTCTAGACTAGGAGGTGTGGTTGATATCATCTGTCTGTACTTGATACCTGGAAATTAATACTCAAAATTGGAAAACTGGGTATTGGTGTAAGTAAAATATGTGTATCTAAATGGAACACAGCACTGGTTAGTGCTGAAAGAGAAAGCACGGGTATGTGTAGGCGTCACTGTTGGAAGTCCTAAAGGATGAGTCTTGTAATCAGTCTTAAATTTTTCCTCAAGTGACTTAGGCACTGAAATTAAGAGGAAGTTGATGAATTTTGCTGATGAGGAGGAAGAACGAGTTTGGTCAGTTACTTGATCACTGAATGACTAAGTCACTATAATTATACATCAGTTGGAAAGGGAAATGAAAAAGCATAGGAAGAATTTGAATTTGATTCTGTGCAGGAAAAGGAAGTATTTGTCATTATTCAACACAATAGAGAGGTATCTTTTAGAAGTGCTGGTCGACAATTTTGTTTACTTTTCAGGAAATAAACTTGTAAGTTTGATTTAGCAAACTGAGACAGAATATTCTCTTTTCATTCCAGGGAACAGTTCATTTAATCTAAGAGATTAGACTAACACATGAACAACTTGATATAACCCAGATGTGATAAATTTGGAATAATCCTGGAAAGTCTTCTAAAAGCAGATTATGGAAGTTTTACCTTCTGATCTCTGCAAGAGAGTGAAATAATTTCAAGATTGTGTTGGAAGAAAACTTTTTCAAAAAAGATATGCAAAACATTATGCGCAATAGCAGATACCTGGGCTAGGTAAGAGCCCAAGAGATGCGGGGCCACCACTCAGCCTGTTTAGGAAGGGTGAAAACATGAGTATGGGTGCATAAGCTGAATTCTTGTCTTTCAAGAAAAGGGAAATTGTTTGGGGAGGCTTTACCCTGTGTACCTTTTGGTAGGAATTGAGGATTCTTCTGCAAATTGCAAATTTTACTATTAGATTTGACAGAGTGCAGAATGGTTTGCAATGCAGGCTTGCACACCTCTGCAAATGAGAGCAGAATATTTTTGCTGTAGAATCAATTTGCAAGAACAGATCAGAGAGAATTGGAGAGAAATGGTACAAAGGAGAGACTGAGAAAAGGGTGATGCAGATAAGGAGAGAGAAGGAACTAGAATATCAAATAGATGGAAGTAAGAAAAGGATAAAGATAAGCAAGGTTAAGGGATGTGAAGGAGGGATAAAAAAAGAGGAGAGAGCATGAGGGAAGACAGGCTGACAGAGGGGTGTGTGCATGAATGCCTGTAGGAGTTGCTGAGAAAAGGCTCATGGGCACAGCAGAAGCAGAGGAAGATGCACGTACTGGGGGAGGGAGAGAGGCGGTGAATACACACAGCAGGAGGGGGAGACAGATAGATGGCAAACATGCATATAGGAGCGGTGGGGAGAAATAGTGGATGTACACAGCAGGGAGAGAGCTAGTGAGAGAGACACACAGCAGATGCACACAGCAGGAGGGAGAAATGCATAGAATGGGGTGGGGTAGCAACCCAGGGAAAGAATCAAGAAGCTTCAACAAAATTAAACAATAAAATAAGAAATCATAAAATTCATTATTTGAATATTTATCATTATTTAACACAGGAAATCAAGAGACTTGGAAGAAAATTTGCATTAGTTAAAAATTTTAAGCACTTCAAATGTTAATGGTGTTTGGTTTGGAATAAGGCTGTGCTTGGCTTAATGAATTCCTCTTTGCATTTGCAGTGAAGCAGATGTCTGCTTTCTGTGTCTGACAGGGGACCCAATCCATTGCTTTTTGACGTCAATAGGACTGTGGCTTTTTCAAGGGCATGCATTTATCTTGTCAATGTGGTCTGAGCAACCAGGCTCACTTCTCTGGTCTGGCCTCACACAGGTGGGGAAGGTGGGTGGGAAGTGTTGCCACCTAAAATTTGTGAAATCTAAACAGCTGTCGGATGCTTCTTGATACTTTTATACCTGTCTGGGCACTAATCCCTGTTAACTGGTGCAGTGTGCAGTTGAAAGGAAGGTTGCTGTTTTGTGCCCCTGCATGTGGCTTGTAGAGGTATCTGGCACCAGCCCAGGGACACAGACAGGGTTAAACCACCTTGATGATAAGTATAAAAAGCAGCATAAATAACAGAGCAGACAAACTGTAAGATTGGTTAAGGGATGGTGTGTGGAGGATATATGTATTTTTATTTTTTTTTAATTGGATTTGATGATGTGTATCTTTTCTCAGAAAATGTACAAGAAAGCTCCACCAATTTCTATGAGTGTAACATAAACCCCACTGGTATGCATATGAAGGCAACACTGCCATTGGAGTGATTTTGTTATTACAACTCTTCACAAAATTGCTCCTTTGTCACTGAACTGTCAATTTAATAGGCAATCTATAAGGGAAAAACTAGCATGGGAGAAGTGACTCAGATATACAATTCTCACTTGTGAAGAGACAATGTTGGTACAGCAAAGGTACGAGAAACTGAAAGTTGAAGAAACTGTTTCTCAAAAAAGCAAGGTTTTCTCAACAGGGGAGGGGGCTTGGGTGTGAAACAAGGTGTTGGTGGAAAACTTGGCTTCTCATGACTGTTTTCATAGGTGGAATCACGGGAATATATTTAAGGTGGCCAGCAGTATGGGCTGTTAGGAAAATCTCCTCTAAATGCTTTATAAAATAATTTATTTCCATTGTCATGAGAAAGGTGTTGCATAGTTCTGACTGAAGACTTTTAAAGGGAGAGTTACCAGTGTCCAAATTCATGGGATAAAGTGAGTACAGCAAATGTTCCATGCAGGCCTGGACATTTGATTAGAGAATGGGAATGCGAGACTTTGTAGCTTCAGTGAAAAGAAGTACAATGACCAGATTACCGTGGAAATGTGTGGGAAGACATGGTCAAAAAGCAATAGGTGATCTTATCACTGTTCCTCTCCCTTCTGAATTCTTACTTCTAAAAGTTCAGAGAGAAGAGATTTATTTCCTTCAAGTTCAGTTTAACCTCTGTAATATGTTCTATGGTTGCTGCTGTCCTGCTACAGTGTAAGGGGATGAGCAGAGAACAAAAAGGAGGGACAGTGGGCGAAATATGTGGATATCAAGAGAGACAATGTGTATGTCAGGGGCTCATGCAAGATGGCAATACTATAGGCCATACTGAGAAATTAGGAAGTCCTAGAAGGATCTGTTTGTTTCATGTCCAGCTTTTGAAGGATCTCAATGGTTGTTTTCTTTTTCTATAGTGAAGTCTCTGTGTGGTTTGACAAGCAATATGGAAAATTAGGGAGAGAGACTCCTGCCATGAGAACTTGGCCTTCTCTGTAAGTGGAGCCAGAAATATATATGGAGAGAAATGGCAGGACTGATGTATTCAATTAGATTTAAATGTTCTTGAAAAGGTATTTCAGAGACAAGCTGGCCATTCTACTGTGTGCAATGGTACTTGCTCCAAAGGTCCATTACTGCTCTTAGTGTAAGTGCTGTATCCATTCATTGCCTGTAAATATACTTCCCTCAAAGTCTTTCTAGTTCATCATTGTGTTTCCTCTCCTTTTTCTGAACTGGATAGATATGAGGATTTTGCTTAGACACTGCTGAAGAGGTTTGGTCTGAACTGCTATCATGGCCATCTCCATCCTCAGAGATTCTGTTTTCTGGTAGTATCAGCCCAAGCTTTTCTCATTCTGTGCCCTTATGCTGCCTTGAATACAGTATAACATTACTGAGTCATCTGAGTGAACAAGTGATGATAGCTAAGAGCTCTCTCTTGTACATATATGCAACCCTGTTTTCAGACTACTGCTGTGGTTGAGGCAGAGAGGAGCTCACACCATTCCCATGGGCTCTGTCAAAGCTGCCTGAAGCTGATGGGAAGATGTGTCTTCAGGTTGGGCCCACTGTATATAAGACTAAATATTTGCTTTTGGAATACTAAAAATAGCTAAGATATTCATATTATCTTTTCCCTGTTGCTATAATAAGTTTTGTCTCTCTTCTTAGATGCTTTAAATTTCTACATGACATTCAAAAGGAACAATCCTGTTAGTCCAGATGTTTGTATAGGACTTGGAAAAAAATCTCCCTTGGCACTCCTATAATTATATATATTTATATATAATATATTTTAAATTAATCATTATTAATTATAATAATACTGTTTTGCAACCAGTGTCAGCCTGGCAAATTAAAGATTATCTTGGGAAAGTGTGACAAGATGAGCTGAATCTTATTATCAGAAAGAAAGAAAAAAAATTAAAATACAAGGGAATCAGTAAATGGTGATGGTTTGAAAATGGAGCAGATACAGCTTCAGTGATCCCGTTGTAAAAGCAAAAGCTTAGCTGAGTGTGTCAGATGGGTGATAACTCTGTGAAGAAAAAAATTGCTGATAAACAGAACCCATGTATGAGTGCTGTCATGCCAGGAGGACCATTTGGTTTTGGGTACCATGATTGCTCTGCGATTCTCTGATGAAATCTTTTCTATTCAATAGGTGTTATTTTACTTTTTTTTTTTTTTTAAGATATGCATGTATGTTAATAATACAACTATCTGTATTGTGAAATATATTCTATAGCATATGTAAATAACACCTTATAAAAAAAATGAATCTTGTTTATGAAGCGACTGATATGAAGATTTAATCCGGGAGAGACAAGCTTTAGAAATACCTGTAAAACACTAAAACATTCATGTTTTTAATCAGCTGCTGTACTGAAATTAATTTTACAGAATATAAAATTAACTACTGTTTGTTTAGCTCCTTGAACTGTAGGGGTTACATGACAGATAAAGAAAAGTGTTTTGAATATAAAATAGTTCAAAATTAAGTCATTTTAAAACGAGAATGAATTCTATGAGAAAAGCTTAGTCCCCTTCAGCTCTGATTAGTGACTGTGTGATACTTAAAGGGATTGGCTTGAATATTAATATGGTTGATGTGTCCTATTTTAAATCTATTCTATAAAAATTAGAATTAGATGTACAGCATAAATCACATCTGACTGACTTTTCACAGTATGTTCTGCTTTGGTTTTTGGTTTTGTTTGTTTGTTTGTTGTTTTTCCTTTTTTTTTTTTAATGGGGGGTGTGGTGTTTGTTTTTAACTTGAGAATTAGCAGTGTTGTGATTTAAATTATGTTCCATATTCAGAATGAAATTAGAGGACCTTATGTGGATGTTGATTGCAATTTTGCTGAATTTTGATCAGGAATATGTAATCTTCAGACACTATAGATTCTTTCTTCCTGTCGACAAGTAGAAGGAAAAAGTGCTGAATTCTCACATGTAATGTAAGACTGTAAGGAAGAGAAAGAGAGAGAGATAGCAGAAAATAAAATGGCAGGTAGGGGAAGAGAGCAGTGAAATGCAGCTGAGTTTCTGTGCATTTATGCAGCACAAACTGGGACCTATGCAGCAATGTGACAAAAATGTCAATTATGACCATGTCACTGCTATGTAACTAAAAGGAAAGGGCCACTCGGCTCTTGTATTTATCAATATATAGCAATATATTGTTTGCACAGTGTTTTGATTTTAGTTATCCATGCTGAATTTAGGTAATGTCATAATCCCAAATATATTGCCAGAAAAGAAAAAATATGAAGTCTATATAGGCTTTCATAACTATCTCACTATCCACATCTCATCAGTGTAACACACTGTGCAATTTGTAGAGTTTTTTTTAATACTACATTCTTACTATTTATTTATTTGGGTGTATATGCCTATCAGTTGATGATACGATATGCACAAAATGCATCTTAGTGACCTTATCCAAAACAATATTTTAAAATATGTTGCTTTTGTTTTGTTTTGTTTTTCAATATTGATTACAGATTCTGAGAATCTATTCTGTTTTACTTCCTTCTCCATCTAGTCATTGCATTAAATCATTACGAACCTTCCTTTCTGATGTCTTTATGTCTAGGGGCTTGGCCTAAGAAGGCATGATGACAGAATTCAGAGCATCATCTTCTTCCTTTATTGTCTTTCTTGTGACAAGTCTTTAACAGAATCCAGAGAAAATCAGTATGTTGGGAAAAAAAAAAAACAACTTCTTCCCTGATGATTTTTTTTTTAGGAAATGGTTACAATGTTGACTTCCTGAAGTACACTAAATAGGAAAAAACATATTTAAGCTCTAAGAATTGCATGGCATCTATGTGGTCTACATTGGATTGGAGTAGGGTGAAAGCAATAATTTGTAGTTAATATTCCTCAATTAATTACTTGTGCCATACTATAGTAGTTCTTATAAATTTAACTTTCCTTGTTTACTAAATGTAGTTCCATTTCTGAAATGAGTTAAAAATAATTAAGACAGTTATGGAGAATAATCTGACACTGGGCACATTCAGGAAAGTACATGCTTGAAAAACCACTTTACAGTCTTGCGAAGGCCTTATTTGCAGGAATATATTGAACATCATGTTGACCCCATTTATAGCTTCTCAGAGAGAACTTTTGAGTTAGAAACTTAAGGGAGTATTCTGTATTAGGTTTTCTGAACAACATTTTCTTTAAATTTTCACTACACAGAAATCCTTCTACAAATTGAGTCATATCAAATTAAACAAAATATTGCTGCATTCTTGGTAAATTTATATGAGGAGATGAAGTATGGGGTTTTTTACAGTTGATGTATTTTCATATGCTAGAAGCTGTGAAAGGGGTCAGCCCAACTAGGGACATGTAGTGTTTTGTATCTTAATGCTGTTTTTATTATTAAAAACCTAAAAATTAAGGAAGATAAATTGATCTTGAGTGTACAGTGTCCAGTTAAAACATTTTTAAGAAACAAGCCTCCTGTCCCCAAACTCTGATAGTATAATCCAGTTAGTCATCAAAGAAAATAATGACTGGGCAAACTGCCTCATTCCTCCCTGGAAAGTCAAGAGCCTTTGCTGCACAGGTAGCATGTTTCATAATCCATAAAAGCCACTGTTTTGTCTTAAGTGTCTTATTTTGGCTGTACTATGCTATTCATAGGAAAATACAAGAAATATTTTATTGGATGACAATAAAGTGCTCTGTCTGTTGGGAGAAATTATTTCTACTCTGTTAATGGATACCTTCTTGACTGTTCTCTTAAAGGATACTCTTGATGACATGGGGATAAAAAGAAAAGGGCCACTGAAGTTCTGCCTTCTATGATGTCTTGTGGCATTCAACTCTTTAAACTGAATTTGTATGATAAAAGCAAGTGTTTCTTTTCAAGAGGCTAAAAATGCATTATTATATTAAAAATTACCTTGTTTGTATATGTGGTGAGAAGAATTAGCCTCTCATATTTACTCTGTGTTTATTTTTTTATTTACTTAATTTTACATAAGGAAACCCTAGTGGAAATGGCTCCTGACCAACATTGAGGTCTCGGGTAGAGAGAAGAAAAGCTGTCATGTCCTGTTCGCTTTTTGCCATCAGTCAGGGTGGCTCAGTTTTCTAATTACAGGGTCAAAAGTCATGGATACAGCATAAGACATAACGAATAGGAATAAAAAAAGTCAAAACCTGTTAGTATGCCTTTCTAAATCAGTCATAGGAACTGCATTTGAAATTCTCAGTGCCATACCGTATCAGCTGGTTTCACACAAAATGTTGGAGGGAATACAGACAAATCTGATCACAAAAAACATTTTAAAAGCAGGGATCAAAAAAGGCTGAAATTTCTTGTCTTCAAAAACATTATTTTGATAGTTCTTGTGAACATTTTTTTTTTCATAACAACAGAATATTCAGTAAAACATTAAGATGATCAACTGCAAATGTTTAAGAGTTCTTCCAGGGAGCTGGTGTTGTATAGTAATGAAAATAAATCAAATTAATAAAATGCGATATAGTGGGGAAGAGTTAACAGCTTTTCAACTTTTGAAGAGGGAAACATAGTTTTAATTTACTTTGAAATTCAGACTAATTTTTGTCAGGTTCTTTGTCAAAAGATCTTGAGAAGAAGAAAAAAAAAAAAAAGATAAAATGTACCTAGATGAATTTCTATACAAGGCAGGCTGAATAGTCTGGAACTTTTAAGCACAGATGAAGAATATATGTAGGAAGTGCTATGCTAAAGGTAAATACAAAGATGATTGCTGCAGAGGAGATAAGTAGGGACTAAATGCTCATCATCTTCCAGAAGAACCATCAGAATCCAGTGTAATTAAGAGCTGGTAGGCTTAGACGGGAAAAAACAGACCAAAATAAACACCCAAACAAAAAACAAAACAAAACAAAAAAATTAAACTGTGGAGTGCAACTCTCTAGTATTTTCATAAGGTCAAGAGTATAAACTGGTTTTAAAAAAGACTCTGGAAAATTAACAGAGAACTGGCTGATGAGTAGCTATGAATGGTGTGAACACAACCTGCATCTTGGGAGATATTATACTAATTTATTAATGGCAGGTGTTTTGCAAGATCTTTGATGCTAACAGCTATGGAGATGCTAAATGGACTGAAGTTCTGTGGTTACATTTTCTAGATTCTTAATTTGTATATGGCTATATGTACAAAATATTCTTGATTTGATCTTTTTTTTTTCCAGAACCTAAGAAAAATCAAAAAATCACTTGCTCTAGTGTATCCCTGTAAAATACTCTGAATAAAATACAGATTGCTGTGTGGTTTGTTGGTACCTGTTTTCTGTTTGATAAAGGCGTATCGCAACATCAAGACCAAAGGTGACGGTGTATTGCTGCTAAACTGGATGGGTACAATAATATTAACAATTGTTCTTGCTCTGAAAAATATTTTAGGATGTGATGAGGAGGAATGTCCTGAAAAGTCAGCTTTTTGTATCTCAAGGGATACTTACATTAAAGTTTCTAGTGGTGATTACACTCCTGTTACATTCTGCCTAGGTGCTGTTAGATTGTATTACTGAGTGATGATTGAGCCCTGTAAGTGTTATAATGTATATACTGTTGGTGCATGATGTGTGGTAGAAAGCAATATCCTTCTACATCCCAATACAGGACTGAGGAAATAAATGCACTCTGCAGTTTTGAGTAATTATTTGCACTCTGTTTGTGAATCTATGTCTCTGCAATTTATTTAAACATAAACAACTCTCCAGTTGCCTCCAACGCTTTGGTTTTTCTTTTTAAAATTGTTTGGCAGAAGAATGCTTTCTTATCTCTTGCAAATGTTTAGTTGCTTGTCAGCCTCTTCAACCTGTCATTTTGTAAGAACCCAGATGGGTGGGAGTCCAAATAGAATCCTGTTGTTTGGGGGCCTCCTGCACATCGGGCTCCAAATGCCAGAAAAGTCCAGTTTATATCCATTGTGTTATATTTCTAACTAATTTTGTTTTGCCTTAGTTAAATAAAATTATTTTTAAAAGTATTTATTTAAATGTAAAAATGTTAATCAGGCAATTTGTATATAGATTCAAGTACAACAGTCTTTGAAAAAATATATATTATAAAGCAGAAGTATGACGTACTGTAGAAACAGTAAATATAAAATAATTCCTGGCTTATTGGTCTGATCCTTCAGAAAAATATAACAGATTGTGAAATGTTTGTTGATTTATATCTCTAAAGATTTTTAAAGCTTAAAGAGTCACCTGCTAGACAAGCCTAACAACTAATGCAGTTATCTGCTACATATTACTACAGGAGCTGCTGAACTGAAAGTGAAACAGATGCCTGTGTGGTTTGCTGGATAGTGGTGGAGTGGTAGAGTTTTATGCTTGTATAAAGAGTCTCACATGCCTTTCATTTTTCAAAAAAACCCAAAGAAATTTTGAAAATCCACCCCAACATCCAAAAGAGAAAGACTAAATTTTGCATAATTCTTCATGGAAGAGCTGTGCTTTGTTACAATACTAAAAAGGAAAATTGAAACAAAAGAAGGACCAGTTAATACAATGTAGGATGTTTAGGTAAAATGAACTTTCATTTATGATGAAGAAGATACCCACTGTCTTGCAAGCATGTTCTGAAAAGGACTTTATAACTAATAATTTACCTGTACCTGGGTTATCAGGATAAATTTGCAGATAAAGATACATGTATAATGGAAGCTTCAAAAGCTGTAATTCCAATGTGATAAATGATTCAAAGTACAACACATTAGCTTAGATCTTAATTTTTGTAAAATGAATGAAACAATGCATCTATGTGACAAAACTGTATTTTCAGAAATGTATTTGCCAAAATATAAGACATAAATTGCACTTAAATTTAGTAATCAGTGATGGTATTCTTGAATGTTTCTTTGTGATTAAATGTGAACAATTGCTCCTTTAAGGTAAAGGTCTGTGTGTGTGTGATTAATCAGATTGAAATGACAGGGAGGACAGCTCATGCCATGCCTAGTTATCAGAATGATAGATTTTAGTCAGTGCTTCTGGATGAAAAAATATCTGTTAATAACTACAGCTGCAAAGCTCCTGATGTCACTGATAGCACAAATCACTTCTCACATTCTGCATTATCTGGCTCATTTGCAGATACAGAGCGTATAAACTGATCTGTTGGAACGCAAAACTATAATGTACAGATTTATGCAAGAGGGATGACTGCGGAGTGCGTTGCATGAGTAGTGTAAGAAGCTGAAAATTGCTGCTGTTGTAGCTGTCATAGCCACGTTATTTTCTTTGGTATGTGTGGAGTTTTTGCTGTCAGGCTTTTATCCGGCAGATTTTGTGCTTTGCCTCTCTCCCTGCTTAAAATAGAAAATCAGTCACTGAACCTGGATGCTATTAAGTGTTCTTAGAATAGTTCTTAACTAGCTTGGTTGATTTGCACTATCTGATGAAAGAACATTTGGTTGTTTATTGCAGGTTCTGAACAAACATGTCCCAAAATCAACAAATAAGATTACAAATTGCATTGCATCAACAGAATTGTTTACCATAGGTGTATTCCTTCCCATATATGATTTATCTGTTTGGCTGGTGTGTTTTTATTTTGAAAGATCTGGAGTTTATCTTCATCAAACACTGTATCTTATGTGCATTTTGCAGGGGTTAAGAGAGAATGTGGTTGTCTTAAGGACCTTATGGGAGGAGAGGGACCACAAATAATCTTACGTGTTTGGCTGGATGTGTTGTTCTTGCATTTTTCTGTCTGCTTCTGTGTGTAACAATCTGCCCTGTCCATTTGTACTACTTCCTTTCTCCCCTTTCCTATCTGTTCAAGGTGTTTAGCACCTGAAGGTAGAACAAGCTTCTCTTTTTTATGTTTTTAACCCAGCCTCTTATGTCCATAAACTATAGAATGAACACGGGTGTGAAAAAAGTGCAAATTCTTTTGTGTCAGTGTTAACTGCTTCTCCCTCTCCCCTACTAATTCATCCCTTGTTGTACTAAATCTAGCCCTTTACCCACTATCATTTCATCTGCCATTCCCCACTGACGCAAAACAACACATTTCATGTACCTTGAAAGACACCTCTCATGCTCTTGAAATGATAAAATTGTCTTTTGCTCATTCAAGTTTTTCCTTTCTGCTCCATAGGTAAGTTCATCAGCTTCAAAAATATTTATGTAAAGCCCCCCAGACTTGTTGAATGTGTATGTGATTTTGCCATGCTGCTGTTTAATTATGGCTGGTATTCTGCAGAAGTCCAGAGTGTGGTCATAGTGATAACCAGTTCTCCACAACATTTTACGGATGTAAATGATAGGAGAAAAAAAGTTAAGTTACAAGAAAGCAGCGATGATTCTTGTTTAGTACGATATTAAAGCATTACTGTCATTATTATTTGTTCTTATTTCTCCAGAGGACCTTGGTCTTGATTATGATTCCATTACGGTAAGTGCCTCTATCAATCACAGGGAGATCAAGTCCTTGCCTGAAGATGTGAATATAAAGATACCCCATATGCAGCATGCCCTGAAGGAGCTTGATGGTAATTTCATAGGTGCCAAATATATTAACATGAGTTCAGGTAGACTGGCATGTTTCTGAAGTCAGAAGTTTTTCAAGGTTAAAACTTTAAAAAGTATATTTATTTATTTTTACTATCCCTGTGATTATCCAAGGAATAATTGTGATGCAGAAACAAATGACTTGCCTGCCTTTCAGATCTGCAACCTTCTGAACTTTGAATGGAAGGATAACATAGCATACATGAATACGACTTTATATAACTATAGCTATCATTGAAGAATTTTTTATAAACTTTAACAACATAGCCTGAAACAACATCCCTGCGGATATTGCCCTTTAATACTTTGAAAAAGGATGTGTGGGATTTCTGTGTTAGGAATGGAAAACAGAGGATGAATCCTTGCACCTAGTGCAATTTACTTAGCAGTTTACAGAGGAATTACCCCCTTAATCTAGAAGTCATATCACTTTAAATACAAACTCTTAATATTCAGAATGGACACAATTACCCTCTGAGCACCTAATAATTTTGAAATGGTGTTGGCCACAGATACTCATAAATTACCTTCCTTCACTTTCCTTTCATAGAAAGAACAAACATTGCACTAAACTAAAAAATGCAAGTACATTTTTGTCTTTTTTTTTTAAGCAAAAGAGTAAGACTTCAGTTTAAGCATATTCATGTGTGTGTGGTATTCCCAAGTTCACTGCTTGAATGTTTGCAGGTATGACAGTGGGAATTAAGAAGATATGTTTTAAAACACGGCCAACTGTTTTTATGTTCAAGAAGAATTCCAGCCATGAAGAAATCTGAACTAGGAAGAGGAGACAGGAGTTCATGGCTGCACTCTTTTACTAACATCAGCAAGCCATCACTTCAGTGGTAAGATTGAGTGAAGATGCACCACCTAAGGAATTTTAGATAGAAGGTTACAGTTTGACATCAAGTGCAGGGCATACATAGGCATCTGTTCCATTTCACAGGGCATCTTCTCCATCTCCAGGCAGAGCTGCAGGACTCTCATGTATAAATAAATAGCCCTGTGTAAGACCGATTATGTTCCTCGGATATCAATCACTGTTAAATATCGTGTTTCTACTCACAATGTAAGAATACTAAATGGAAACTCATGAAGATTTCAGATTGCCATTATATTTACAGTCCTGGGGCTTACTGCTGAGAATTATTGAATGTCTTTTCCTCTGAATATGGGCTGAAAGCTGCAGTGGGATACTCATTCCTAACTTGCCTTTCAGACTTTCAAGTTAACATTAATCTTACTTCCTACAACCCTACCTCTGAATCACTGTAAATAATGCAAAAAGCTACCAGATCTTCACTAGTTGGGCTCAGTGAGGAAACAAAACCCCAAACCCAACCTTTCCTGATTCCATATCTATTAAATGAACCAAATTGTTCTGGGTATTGTGTGATTACAGGGACTGAATGCAGTGGGAGAGAAGGGGAGAAAATATGGAAAATAAAAAAAAAAATAAATTCAAGTGTTGGCCTGCCTTCTGAGTAGCTGCACAATGAAAGGGAATTGTTTCATTCCTCTTCCTTCTACCTGGCCATCAGCTCTTACTGTCAGCAGTCAGACTTCTCCCATTTCCAGCTGCAAATAATAAATTCCTCCGTGTGCTGGCATCAAGAGGCAGGTTTGGTTCAGCCCTGGATAATTGCCATCTTTCTGTGGCAGTGACTCCAATTTCTTTGTAGTCTGTTCACATGCTTCTCTCACCAACCCCTCTCCTACTGGCCAAAACAAAGGTGAGAGGTTGTTTACAAAATTCAGGAAAACTGTTTTGGAGATTGTCAGTGTTTTGAAAGAAGCTACAGCTGGGTGTTCTCATTCTAGACTCTGATATTTTTCTACATGCTGCTGCTATTTTATTCCTTATGAATTTTGTCTTATAATTGCAGAAATGTTTAAATCTTTTCTTTATTATTATTTTTTTCTTGTTCTATTCCATTTTTTTTTACAGGAGAAAATATACTCAGCATATAATGGTACTTTTTTCCCTTGTTTAGTATATCAACAGATTGTCTTCTAATAATTTTTAATGAGCTATCAGGATAAGAAGCAACTCAAAGCTTGCTGAAAAAGCATTGGTTTTAATCATTGTTAGCATTATGTGTTCTACTTCATACCACATCATGATTAGCACACCATGCCCTTCATGACAGTGGGCGTCCTGAATTTTCTGAGAAGACTGCTTCACTGTGAGGGAAAGATTACTGGTTTGCTATTAGTTCTTATTACAGAGTATGTAATTTCCAGGTAAGAAATGATTTGTCTTACACCAAAATGTACATTTTCAAATGTAGAAATTACAATTTATTTTTACAACTTCTATGAAACAGACACCTAGGAGAAAGCCATTCACAAACTGAGAAAGGGAGGTAGAGACTTTTTAGAGTCAATTTTGACTCTCTTAAACTATCTTAGGTATTTTCAAGCATTTTTTTTTTCATTGGATTCATATTTCATTCAGTATTTCTGACAAACTATTTTATGCTTCATTGACCATAAGGTTTGAAATTCTAGTCCATATTGGCACAGTAGTGCCAATTTTTGTAGTGATAAATGGATAACTTTTTTATTCTCTGTTGTTTAGTTTGAGATCAGTAATTTTTTTGGTTCATTACTTCTGCTATTTTTCTGTCTAGGAAAAAGTGATCAAAAGAGACAGAGGGATCAAGGTGTAATATTGCTTTAGACTTGTCCATGTAGAGAAAAGAACACATGGATTGTCCAAGGAAGGGTAAGCGTACTCAAATCATGTGTTCATTTTGCTTTAACAAGAATGAATTTTATAATATTCTGACTTTTTTTAGTGACAAATGAAATATCATACTTTTCATGGTGATAGTTTTTCTACACCAACATAGCTATGCTTGGGCATCTATTTAAAATGTGTAACCTATGATTCATAAATGTTTGCTAATGCTGTTTTCATAAGCAAAGATCTTTTATTTACTTGTACCATTACTTACATTTCTTGAATATCTACAGAGTGGTAGTGTTTCTAGATCATAACCTCTTAGACTAAAAGCAATAATACCTCTTATCACTATTTAAGTGTGCTATACTATACAATTATAAGGAGGAGGAAGCTGAAGAGGAGAATAAGCACTGAGCAAATGGTTTTATATTAACACATTCTCTATTATTCTTTATCCATTTTACAACAAGCCACATCTCCTCATAAATGGGCCTTGAATCCAAAGTTATTTATGTTGTTTTCTTAATTCTACAGAAAATTACATTGTATATTACTCATGTAATATTTTACTGATCTAAGTCTTTAAAATTATGTATAATTTTTTCATATTTTCCTCACTCTAAATCTCTCCTCATATCCTCATTTCAAAGCTGAAATATTTGAATAATTTCTAACAAATAAAAAAATCTTTCAGGCAGATATTGAATAATCTCAATAGATTGTGTAAAATAGATGATTTTGCTGAGTGATAGATACTTCAGGTGTATACTGAATCTTAGAGAATAAAATTTATATAGTCTATACATTCAAAGTGTTGTCCCTTCCTTGAATAGGAATTTGAAGGTTTCAGAGCACAATGAGTTAAAATAAGAAAAAAAAAAAAAATTGATGAGAAACTTGTTAGCCAAATATCTTGTCGTGTAGCTGCTTCAGCTACTGTATCCTGGGTTTTTAAAATCCTTATATTATCACATATATGAGTAAGGAGCTGCTGGAAAAACTTATATGGAAGAAAGATATTCACAGTATATATTTATATATTTATCTTGGGATAATTATAGGAATGTTGTCATGGTATGTAGGGAAGCAACAAGGAAGGCCAAGGCCTTCTTGGAATTAACTCTAGAAATGGAAGTAAGAGAACAAGAAGTGCTTCTTCAAATACATCAGTGGTAAATGGAAGAATAGGGAAAATGTGGGCCTGCTGCTGGATAAGGTGGAAACCCTGGTGGCTGAGGATGCAGAGAAGGCAGAGTTACTAAATGCCTTCTTTGCTCCAATCTTCATTGCTAAGAAGAGCCCTTGGGAATCCCAGACTGCAAAAATAAGACAGAAAGCTTGGAAAGAGGAAGAGTCTCCACTGGTCGATGAGGATTGGGTTAGAAATCACTTGGGTAAACTTAACATGAAGAAATCCATGGGCCTTGATGGGATGCACCCATGAGTGCTGAGGGAGCTGGCTGATGTTGTTGATCTACCACTCTCCATAATTTTTGAAAGATCATGAAGAACAGGAGAAGTTCCTGAGGACTGTAGGAAAGCCAGTGTCACTCCAGCCTTCAAAAAAGGGCAAGAAGGAAAACCCTGAAAATTACAGACCAGTCAGCCTTATCTCCATTCCTGTAAAGGTGATGGAGCAGCTCATTCTAGAGCTTGTTCTAGTTCTTGACCACTGTCTCAATGAAGAACTTTTTCCTAATTGAATCATGGAATATCAACTGAGTGACCTAAAGGATCATCTTCAAACCCTGTCCAGCTGAATTTTAAGTGTCTAGTGTTGATGCCTCTACTACTATCATGGGGAGATTATTCCAATTGGTGTTTGTTTTAATCATGGAAATTTTTCCTCATGTTCATTTGGAATCTCACCAGGAGTAGCTTGTGCTCATTATTCCTTGTCTTTTTCCATGTGACTCCCTCTATAAAAAAGAAAAAAGGCTCTAATTTTTGTTACATTTAAGCTTTCTTTCACAGTGGTTTAAAAAATATGATTGTTTCTCAAAATGCTAAACTTTAAGGTGTAGGACAAACAGAAGATCTTTTGGTTTAGAAAAGATGAAATGTTTCAGCTGGCACACATTTATGTGTATATACATATTTATGTGTGTACATGTGTTCACATATGTATATATATACACTTATATATTCAAAATGCAGTTTTATGTATATAACACATATTATGAATAAGTGATAAAAATTATACTAGTATCATGAACTGTGATGGTAAAAATTTGCTAAAACATAAATTGATGTTCCAGAATGCTCAGGTGAACTTTTGTCTTTAAAATTCCAGTGGAAAAGCTGACATTTTACAATTTTATTTATTGGTACAATTTCAGTAAGCTATTTTTCCACTAAAAGGAAGAATTAGGGGAACGTATAAGTAATTCAACACAAAACCTTCTAGTTAGGATTTTATTTAGCAGATCTCACTGTTGAATTTCAGCAGGACTGTGCATTTGAGGAGGTGTTGGTTTATATTGCAAGGTATGCTCACTCTGCTTGTAACAGTAAGCTACTGAAATCGTAAAATAGTTCTAATACTGTTCAGACTTGAGATCACTATTCAGCTTCTAGATATGGAATTTGGACAACAAGTTAAAAGATCACTGTACCTAGGAAAAAAACAGGATCTCATTAAGCCAAATTTCTTCAGACATCAGTTGAAAGAAGCTCTAGAAGACAGAAAAATACAGTGCTCATAATAAGGAAACGCAGAAATATGTTTAGATCATTGTTTTTAAAGATAACGATGGATTTTTCTTAGTGTGGGAGTGTGGATTGATTACTGGCTGACCTCATCTATAATTTGACAGTCATCTTCATTTATTTTGATACCTTTGAAATTATAACACAGGCAATGACACTTAAAAACAAAGCAGTTCCCCTCCTCGTCTTTTTCTCACTGATTTTGTTTAACTTAAACAGTGTTGACAGAAATGAGTTGGAAGGAAGGGAATTTGGACTTATTTATCTCTGTCATAAGAAAAGTCACACTTGAGAGAGGAAAGGCAAAGAAGAGCTTCTAATGTCTTAACATGCATACTAAAAGACAATTATCACAATTAAGTAAAAAATTCTAGTTTCTGATTAATGTGCCATTTTTCAAAAGCAAAGTGTTCCTTCATGACTCTCATGTGAGATATAAATCAAATTGCCTACTACAACTGGAAAATGCCAAAGCACATCTTTTACTTATCATGGCATGTCCATCTATTTGTCTTTTCTCCTATCGAAAATGTAAGCTGTTTTGAGATTTAAAATTGTTAATTTTCTACTGTCTCTCTTTACTTGAATGTCCTTTATTTTCATGTGCAGTCACAGAAGCATGAGTGTAAGTGTCTATGCTGTGCATGTAAATACCTTCTTTAGCAACTGGCAACAATTAAAACATGACTAGCTGCTATGGTTGAAATAGTTTAACCAGGATACACTAACTAATAAACTTGTATCTATTTAAGAAAGATCTAATTAGGATACTTTTGTTACATAAACCAAACCACATTGCTTATTATAATAAAACCTACACAAAATAATGAATGAAACATATTTTTTTTATAATTTCATTCAAATGAGTTGACTTGAAGGTAATTTCTACATTTTAAGCATTTAGTTTCATGGCATTCTCTAGCAATTCACAGACTATAATGCCTCAAATGTTTGCCATTATTAAGAAACATTTAATGTAAGATTATATCAGTCATAAATATTTTATAGGAACAAAATACATTTTTTCAGGTGCTTTCAAATGTCTTTATGCCTATAATTCTGTGCATCTGCATACAAATAAAAGGTATGCTTCATTAGCATAATGCACTCCAACCACATCCTTCTGTTTTGGGTGAGTCATTCTCAAAACAGTCTTACAATTGTTTCAGTTTTGCTTCCAAAGTCAGCTAGGTAGTTTTTGGGAGAACTTCTCTCTCCCTGCCACTGTCATCTCAACAGCCTTTGAAGTCAAGTTATGCTGTTGCAGGCATCTGAAGGGCTGTCCTCATCGTTCCTAACAGTGTTAGTTGTGCTTAGCACTGAGAGGGATGGGATGCATCTTGCAGCTTCCTTATTTTATCAGGCAGCAGCCTGGAGACCACTATGACATACACGCTGTGTTGGTTTCTTTTGTAATGAGAAATGGGAGTGTTACAATATCTAAAAGATGGTGTGAGATTTTGAGGGGCCTTGCTTTTCTCAGTACCTTGAATAGCCTTTTGAACCATATCACTAGTTCATGGTTTTAGTTTTCCTTCCCAGGGAAGACAATGTTTGCACGATGGTAGTCCTGCAGGACTATGGCAGATCAGTCTGCCTAAATAAAGCCAGTGAAGGGGAAAGCAGATAAAAGAAAATGGAATTGCATTTTTTTCCAGACTGGTATGGCAGTATTGCTACAAACATAAAAATTTTAATTTTTAGACTCATGGTTTAAGAAAAAAATGTGGAACTTCTAAGGATATGAGCCATATTCTACAGGGTTTTTTTCCCCTTCCTCATCTTTACTGTTTGTAGTCAAGGAATTGCTTGGTGTTTTTTTTTTTTTTTTTTTTTTTTTTTTTTTTTTTGGGTTTTTTTTTTTTTTTTTTTTTTTTTTTTTTTTTTTTTTGTTTTTTTTTTTTTTTTTTTTTTTTTTTCCGTTGTTGTTGTTTTTTTGTTTTTGTTTTTGGCAAAGAGGAATTAGAAAGAGAATAGGCTGGCAATATCCTTTCTTGCTGTTTAATGAAAAACTGTTACAAAGTCAACAGTATGACAGAATTTGTTTCTTCTCAGTACATTGACAAGAAATACAAAGTTGTTTACAGTACCACCATTTAACCATTTACTTCCCTTTTTTCAGTACATGATAAACACAGTATTTCTTACGTAAGAAGACCATTTCTCTCCTTTGTACGCCTGCAAAAACAGCAACAGCAATTAGTACCTTGAGCACTGGTACTAATGAAATCTCTTCTGATTTGATCTTGTGGTTAATTTTACTTTGGAATCTTGGAAACACTGAAATATTTCATAGGTTTTGTGCCTGAGCTCTTTCCCGTGGTGGCTTTCCTTGTGTATGTTTGTGCCACAATCTGTCCCTCTTTAACGGTGTGTGGTAGAGGTCTTTCCCTTTCATCAGAAGTCTCTTTCAACAATACCTGTGGGAACAGCGTGTTTAACCTCTCCACTCACAAGTTACATTTCAGCAAAACTAACAGTTCAGAAAGTGATTAATGAGCGTGGTAAGCAGGCTGGCAGATGAGATAGTATTGGCTGTATAAACCTGTTTAGCTAGGAAACTGTTGTAAAAAACCCACATATGAATTAAATGTAAACTTTAATGCTTCCTTGTCATGTGGTGTAGGAAGTGGGAATCACTCACAGGAAGATACAGTTCCAAGGAGAATGCCTGCCATTGTGATGTGTGATATCAATAAGTTGGTAGGCTGGCTTTCACTGCTGCCTATTACTAAGTCATTGTACTACCATTGGTACAATTGGCTGTATTGTAGCGATTCATAGATGATTTCTTGTAAAGAATGAGTAAAATTCTGGTGGAACTTGAAAATTGATAACTTAGCTTGTTTTTAAATAATGTATTTGTTTCTTTTGGTGATACAGTAGAAACAAACTAAAGCAAGAGCAGAAGTCTACTCTTCAAATTATTTTGGAAAGAACACAACATTTGACACATTTATAAAGGTATGATGAGGCAGATATTTACTCTTTGGTTGAAATCCCCATCTAAATTATTTAGAAAAACTGGGGAAATATCTGGGTTTATGTTGTTTGAGCCAAAATTTGGAGGTTAGCATTCTTACCTGTGGTGATGTTTGTTTGTATCATGAAAGAGAAACAAATAAAATTGGGAGAGCTCATAACTTTTGAATTAGTTTTTCTAATAAAACTAAATTTTTTTTGACACCCTGAATTCAGGAAATGAGAAAGTGACTATTCTTATGGTAACACTAGCTCAGCTGCTTTACACAAATAGTTTTTTTTTGTTTTTTTTTTTTTTGTGGATTTCTAATGCACATTATATTACTAACTGTTTTGCTCTGCATGTAAGAAATTCTCTTTCTTGCAAGCTATTCCTTGCCTTCTGTATGCTGTCAATACCTAACCAGAACTAATATCAATGATTAAAGGATGGGATGTACAGTTTAGCAAAGTTCACTTCGTAGAAGGAGGTTTTTATTTCCTGTGTCTTGATTGTCGGTTATATTGATGTAACCTTAACTTTAACTGTGTATATGTTTTGAAATGTAAATATGAAACACCACATCCAAAAATGGCATCAGACATGAGTGAAATGTGCTACACTGTGTATCCCTTCAAGGCAAAACACAAAGAGCAAATAATTAAGAGGCTAAGTCGTTCAATATCCTGTGCTTCACTCAGGTCTGCCTTATCTTCCTTCCCTTCCATCACACACAGTTCACCTATCTTTACCCTCCTATGCAACAGGGCTTTTTTTAATCACTCAGAATTATTATTTGCCAAGATACTTAATAGAAATTATAAAGCTGAAGTTTATAAATTAAAACTGTCACATAGTTCAACTATACTCTGCATATTTCTGCTCATAAGTTGTGCTGTCTAGTGCAGACTAGACAGTGAGATCACGTAGCAGAGCTTTTTAAAGTGCTTCACTGGATTTTTCTGCACTTTGGAGGACTGAAGAGGTATCCTCAGCATTGAGTGTGCTGCCCTCTGCTGCTGCTTCTCCTTCTCGTTGGAGCCTCTGTTCACGGTGAACATCACTCACTCGGGCCGGGAACCTCTTTGCAAGACTGGGGTTCGTGGTGATGAGGTCAGGCCAGGACCAGCGGGTGAGGTTCACCAAGGCACAGGTGTACCTACACCATAGTGCGGGAAAGGGCCATGGGTTGGAGCTTAATTACAGCTTCTGAGCTGAGAGGCAAAGGCAGCTTGCTTTCAGCTCTTTTGCCAGGAGCTGATTCAAGGTTACCCAGAGACACCGTTTTTGGAGCTAGCCTTGAGCATAGGCAGCTTAAAGCCCAGGACCTGTGGGGGGAAAGGCTGTTGGGTGCCTCTATATTTCGCTTGAGACTCTGACATAATCTATCATTATCGGTTATGTATGTAAATAGACTTTAATGATATCTCTGCCTTTGCTGCTGAAAAATAGTGTGAGAAGGGGACCGAGACAAGTCAAACTGACACAAGTGGGAAATTCTCTCAGCATTTAATTCTATTGGCCACCCTTCAAACCAATACAGTCAGAGGAGTAATGTGGATCTGAGCATTGCAGATCTGATGACAATTCTAATGTTGGTGAATAATGCTCTCAGGGCAAAGGGAAAACTTGATGCCTTCTGTGGGATGCTGCAAACTCTAGGTGAAATCAGAACTGAGCTTGGAGAAGTTAACTTCTGAGAATGCCTTATGATTCTCAAGTTTTGTAATAAACTTATCATAACTCTAAAACTTCTGCTTGGATTTCAGAAGAAAACTTCCCATCCAGTATTTGACACTTTTGCAGCTTCCTGAAATATTAAATATTCCCTTCCTGCCTTATGTTTCACAAACTGCAATAAACAGTCTAAATATTTCACCATTCTTTTGTCATCTGTTTTCTGTAGGAGTTGGGAAGCTGCGTTGCTTAACATATGAAGAGTGAATATTTGAGACAATACTTTCTTCCCTCATGAATGTGAAGGACAACAGTAGCTAATTGAGAAGATGACCCACATGTGGTGTTTTTTGTTAAATAATACAAGAAAAAAAGGAGAAAAAGGTGGCTTTATAATTTGTTTCCATTGGAAAAAGAAGAGTAAATAGACTGTGTTGTAACATTATTAATATTGCTCATGGATTAGGATACATTTCAACATAGTAATTCCAGAGTATCAAAGAAGACTGAAGATCAAGCCATTTAAAAATGCGCCTTCAGGACTCTCTTTGTCCCTCAGGTTCATCAAGTGGGATTGTTTGTTCTCAATATTATTAAGGTGATCCATTTCCTAACACTGAGGTAAAGATGGTGAATTTCCCTTTTTAAAGAGGATACCTTTTTCAGCAAGAAAACAAGCAAAATATTTGAAAAGGACAGGCCTAGAACTGTTATTTGGTATCTTTCAGTCTGTGAGGAGGACCCCTGCGGTGTTATATTCAGAGACATTTATTCACTGTCTTTTTATTCTTTTCCTCATAGATCTAAATTTCAGTTGTCAAAACTTTCTCCTTTCAGATGTAGCAATGGAAAACTTGAAACCCAAGGGAATAACCTTTGACTTGAATTTAAATTCATGTCTCCAGGGATTATAAACTCATATCAGACTACTTTCTACCCAACAGATTCTGCAGGTAATACAGTATTATAATTTAGAAATTCTCTTCAGAGTCAGTCTCACCTGATCTGCCATGGCACACATGTGAAGTGAGGGGAAAGAAGACTCCTTGCTGATCCAGATGGAAACTTACAGCTCCTTGTGTTGACATTTACTTTTATTAATCCTTCTTTTTCACCACACATCAGCTTGTACATCTTTGGAAAGTGGTGCTCATTTCCATCTTTCTCATACACTGAGTTTATCCATAAATGTCTTGGTTTTGTGGTAAACACTTTAGCTACAACTTTTCATGGTAAACACTAGCTGTAACTTTCCTGCCTTTGCTTTGTCTGGTGTGCTTTAGAATTCTTGAAGTGTTTTTCCATTTGAGAAGAGGAGGTCTCAGTGAAAACATAGACGAATCATCCCAAATTAATGCTGCATGACTATTTTGTTTTCTGTGAGTACTCTAAGGAGCTGTAACAGTAAGGGTGTATGTGTGTAAAAATCTCCATATATTATAGATATATGTGTATAGTCCTGGTTATGGCCTGCACTTGCATGTGTACACACACGCAAACATGATCGTCTCTGGGGGTCCTTCTTAATTCACAAGGTGACACTTTCCTCCCCAAGAGGTTTTTGGAACCATGGCCATTTGTAAAGATCATTAAACATTGAGGAATGCAGAGGCCAATGTCATTGTAGGCATTAATTATTATATTGCTTTCTACAATGTCATGCACATGTGTTCAACTAAGGAAAAGGACTTCTGTAGTATCGGCTGGTGTTGGATATCAGACAGAAGGTGGCCTTCACAGGTGATATGCTCCTGTTCCTCAGAAAGTTAATGTTCTGGAAGAAGCTTCTCTCAGCCTTCCAGCTGCTGCAGTGCCACAGAACTCATGCAATACTTCCAAGGACTGGAATACAGTGGGGAGCACATGTCGGAATATTATGGGAATGGCATAAAAATGTCACTTAATCAAAGCTATTAATCAGTTCTTTTTGATATGCTGTGAAGGAGCAGGATAAAACAGCAATTCAGCCCATCATGGACAACACAACCATGATGTACTATTTTAACAAAGCAGAGAGCTCATCCTATCCAAGCCTTGTCCTGTATCACAGTGTGCAGTATTTTTTTTTTATCCAGCATACACATTAAAAAGGAACAGAAACAAAACAAAAAAAGCAAACCCTCAAGGTCAGTCAGTCCAAATAATGACAGATAATACAAATGCCTTTTTATACATAAACAGAAAAGGAGTGGGCAAGTTCTTTCTCATTATGCCAAATAGCAGTCTGGCTATGATTTAATGCATTCGAAATTAAGTCTGTCTCTTCAGCTGTACATTTTCACTAGGTCTGCAGAACAGACTGGCAGACAGTATGAGCAGATGCTTCTGGTTGGATAAGGCATAGGAGATGAAGGATAAGTTTCTTTGTGCTGGCTTTCGGTCTGATAGCATCCTCTGAATCTTTGGGCAGGACAATGGCAGCAGTGAGCTTTAGGTGTTTTCCATTTGAGGAGTTGGACCAAATGTGGCTACTGGTGTATCATCATAGGGAGTCTGTAACAGCAGCTTCAGTTTAAAGACCTCTGCTTACTGCATAGGTAAGGAACAATTATGACTCCGTATGACGTGAATCTCTTTCTCCTTCTTTCCACCACCTCATTGGCCCTTAAAAAATGGTTAGATATTTCTTGGTATTTTTTCACTCAGTCAATACAACACCTGGTCCCTTTCAGATGTGAAATCAACACCCTATGTTGTAAGAAACCTGAAGAATACGAGATTGCGTTTTGGGGTTTTTTTTCTTCAGTAATAGCAATCTACTTTTGCCTGCTGTAGCCTTATGTGTGCAGTTGTGACTACATAGTTCTGGTGGTAAGACAATCATCAACAGTCAAACTCATGAAGTCCCAGATCCTAGTTCTTATACCACAAGCAGGCCCCAACTCTTATTATCTTTTAGTGAAAAGCACGGAAAATTCATCTTGCGGTCATTATGAGCCAGCATCTACCTTACTTCAGTAGATGTCAATAAACAAGCACATTCAGAATGTCATGAGATACAGTATAAACAAAAACATGTTTGGAATTATGTCTGAGCATCCCTGACAGAAAATACCAGAGGTGTAATTTATTATTGCTGATGTGTATAGCTCAATAGCTGAAATTTTTGCTTTAAACCAGGAAACAATCTACAATCTCTGAAATCTACCTCAAAATAAGTTGAAATTTGATCATAAGGAGCAAGGAGTTAAAGAAGAAAATTAAACAAGAGTTAAAAATTACATTCTTGATAGCTACTTATATACATAGTTTGTCTTTGTTCCTCTTTTTTGTTCATTTGTTGTTGTTCTTTCTACTTAGAAGCTTTGTTATCTGGATCTTTAGTTCGTCCTGCTCCTTTCATATACTGACTGCTCTTTCAGCAAGAGTTTATGGCCTGAAAGCTAATTTCCTTCTTCTTCTTTAATTACGAAATCTGAAGGCCACTTTGTCTGCCCTGAGTGTTTAATTGAAGGAGGACCATACATGCTTTTTTTGTTCCTGCCTAGCCTGCCAAGAATATGGTAGACTTCACAGAAGGGACAACAGCTTCATTAGTGATTTATTAAAATGTATTTATTTTTTTTAACTGACATCCTGGAGAAAGGGGGAGCCAATAAAGAGATTATAGTACTCTGTCTCTTATTTAGGAAGGATTGTGGTGGTCTAGTCTAGATTAAGTATATGTGGAATGTTCTTCAGTTTTCAGATATGGAAAGGAGGGCGTACAACATCCCCTGCATCTCTTTTTATTTTCCTTCAAAAAAAGAAAAGGTTTTTTATTCACAAAGAAATCCCCGATATTCTTTTCTTTTATCACTAAGTGATATTTTTCTCATTAATTTATTTTGAAAGATATATATGTATGGTTGCTGCAAGCTGGTTCCTTGGACTTTTGTATGCCATCCCTATGAAACAGCCAGAATATGACTTTGAACAATAATTATCTCTGTTCAATTTCTACTCTTTATTTGCTCTTGTTTAATGTATTTATCCAGTTTGATATCTTAATCATTGTTTTATAAAAGGCATTTAAATACAATTGTTAAATACAGTGATAAGATTTCTAAGCAGAGAAACATATTTGAATTACTCTTACAGTATTTATGCTAAAATGACAATCAAACACTCCAGTTCTACCCTAAGATACTTGCTAAAATGGTAGTGGGATTGAGTTAGGCTCTGAATTTTCAGAAAATGCAGATCTTATGAATGAGTCATGAAGGGTTAACGGTCATATATCAAAGCTTAATTATTGCATAAGTTTATCCTTAAGCCATTCTCCTCTGATCTTCTCATAGAAAAAGCCAGATATTTCTTGTTGTGATGCATTTTATTTTCCAAGGAACAAATCCAGTGATGCCAAAGGAAGTTCTGGTTGCACTTTAGTGACAAAATACAAAAAGAATGTGATAATTATGTTATGAATATTGGTTATAAATTATGTTGTTTCATGTAAGCACTTGGGGCTTCTGTTGTCTTTTTATTTCTACTGCATCATTTTTTCAGAATATTGGAAGCTTGGCCATTTGCAGAGATTTCCTTATCTAAGGATACCAGCTGTTTACTGGAGGTTGAAAGTAGTTATTCCTTTCTCAATCAATGTCTGTCACAAGGAGACAAAAATGTGTGTATGATTTACATGATTTGTTTGCATAATGATGAATGTAGTTTAGTTAGGAAATTGATTATAAAAATAGAAACCAGACTTTGAAAAGCAATTTGAAGTTACTATGCAGATCTGTTATGATCATTCTAAGGCTAATGAGTATATTTCACTTATGTAGTTAATCTTTTCAGTGTCTAGCAACAGTGTTAGTGTGGGAAGCTGATGTTGAGAGTAGGCTGCACACTTTGCTGATAGGCACCCAAATTACGTGCTAACTATTTAATACATTATTTCCATGGAATGAGTACATAGAATGCAAATGTAATATAAAGCTTAGGCATTAATCTTCTTCGGAATGTTCAAGTATCAGCATAGAAGTGCAGTAATCTTATTTAGGCTTTCTTTGAATAATGTGGAGAGAAGATTTTGAATCATTACTGGTTTAGGGGCATAAGCAACAGTTTGAGAGTCATGTTCTATTAGGTTCAGGCTACCCTCGAACCATGTTTCAAATCCCAGCCTTGAAATATCACAAAGTCTAGGCCAAAATAATTATTCTTTGCATCGCAGGAATATTGTTTAGTGACCCAGACAGGGACTAAACTCTGTGTCATGCTTTTCCTTCACTCCTTCCAGTGGCCAGTGTTGCTCCCTGTTATTCTGTACTAACACTGGCCAAATTAATGGGATATAGCTATCCTCTGTGTAGTCGCGGAAGAGCTCTCTGCCTCCTGATTTCAACAAACTAATTTTAGAAACAGTATGAACTTTGCCTAGGCAGACCAGTTACTTCAGATTTTCTGAAGACTTTGTTTATGTTTTGAATATGCTGCTGCCTTCTTTGATAGTCCTTCCACCAAATGAGGAAAACAGAGCAGGTGTTTTGTTTCTTGATTTGAAATCCTAAGTATGTGTGAATAAATTGAAAGAAATACCACTTTAGCTGAGAAGAGAAACAGAATGTCTATAGATTATTTTCAGGCTAAGTCTCTTTCATTATAAGACCCCAAGACTTTGTCTGGTCTCTGTACTTCTTAGGTAATGCAATCTCAACTTCCAAGGCACTGTTTTGAGCTACTTGGATACACACTGTGCAACCTGGGCATGTTACAACCTGATATACATTGCATTTTGGATTGTTTTGGGGTTTGTTTCTTTCCAATTCTAGTAGTCCTGTTTTGCCAGGCTGAGTATATTACTGCTTTAGATCATGGGAGATGGGGGCGGCTGAAGGTTGAGTCTCGGAGGTGATTGTTCATATTTTTATAAATACAACTTGCATTTCTTCTGCAAAATGATGCCTCCAAAACATGTTGGAGAATTTAGCTAGTCTTCCTGTTAAGCTTTGCATGCAAGTGGAGAACTCAATATGTATAAAAGAACTTAAACAGAGTTGTCATACAAAAACTTAAATCTTTTCTGTCCAGCACAGCACCACTGTGGATCTGTTACATAAATTGCCACAATGGAGTGTACTTCATATCCTTCAGCTCAGAGGCCATCTGTCACTGAAAGTGGCACATTCACCTGCTCATCACTTCTGCAGCAGCGTGTGTGCTAGCCAGGTTGAATCCAGATGAAGTTAACAACAGGAACAGCTCTTCATACAGCTGAGTTTGGAAAGACTTAGTAATCAAGTCACTCTTCCGGATGGGAGCAAGCACCACAAATAGATTGCTCTTTCTATCCAAGAGAACACCAAGTGCTTTCTGCTTTGTTTCAGAAAAGAGCAAACTGGTTCCCTGAGGGTTATTTTTCTCCTCAGAAGAATCCAGCATCACTTCCGTGGGTACTGCTTTACCGTGCCTGACATACAGGTAATCACAGAACTCTAATAAGAAAATCGTCCCCAAGTCCTTAGGTAGTTGTCGGCAGAGTTCAACATTGTTATAATTCTAAATACTTATCTATATAATTTCCCTTACCACCTTTATATTTCTTTGAACTCTGAGGAAGTGGAAGTAAGACAG
This sequence comes from Chloroceryle aenea, assembly GCA_013399075.1. NCBI lineage: Eukaryota > Metazoa > Chordata > Aves > Coraciiformes > Cerylidae > Chloroceryle > Chloroceryle aenea. Next base: position 115,422 of record VWZY01011431.1, on the reverse strand, counting down.
AGCAAGCTGTTGACCACATCTCCCAATGTTATTTCTCCAGACTGGTTTTTTGGACATGAAAATATGTTAATTTCTGTGTTTGTCTAACTTTTCCTTGTTTGTGTTTAATAAAATCTCTGTAAGTTGTTGAAGGAGGAACTTGACAGTGTGGATGTGTGCTGACAATTCGTACAAAGAATTCCAACTATGGGTCAGAGATTTTTGTTTCTAATCAGTGACAATGTACATAACCTTTCTTTCTACTCTAAATGTTCTTGTCTGTAAAATGAGGTTTTACTTGCCTGGTTCACAGGCATGTTGAAGCTTAATTAGTATGGGTAATAAATGCTAAGTATTATTTTAAAAGATCTATTGAATTCTAAAATGATCAAGTTTGGATATTAATTCACAGATTTATAGGCTGTTTGGTATTGATTACCTTAGATTTTCACAAGTCTTTTTCTGAATTTAATAAGGGATTTAACAAAATAACTCCAAAACATTTATGATTCATCTTAATAAAAAACTAACATGTACTTGCATAAAACTAGTAGAGCTTTGCACATAATAAAAATTTTCTTGAACGACATAGTCTTTGAAATGCAAATGTTTTAGAGGTCTTCCCCTTCTGAAGAAAGTATGCTTGTTATTATATTAACATATGTAAAATGTTGATCTTCAGATATTTTTGTATTTTCTTTAGGTTCCAGTATAAAGGAAGAACATCATAACGTCATTTAAAAATCACTCTCATCTGGCATTTTCAGCATTTTGTGAGCAAAGACAACTTTTACACAGTACAAATGGATTCCATTTTTCTAGGATGGGAGGAAAAAGAGTAAGATGTTGGGTTTTGGGGTTTGTGTTGCATCGTATGTAAATGGATTGGTATTAATCATGAAGGACTGTAGGTCTGTGATGCCATTCTCAGTATTCCTTGGAAGATGAGCTTGGCAGTTCTTTGTTTCCTCTTCTTTTTTCAGACCTGCTGCAAAGAGATCGCTTTTTTTAAAATCAAAAGTATTACGAGAAAATTCCAAAAATAGACAAAGATGTAGCATAGAAATGAGGAACAATTTGTGTTCTGCAAAGTTTAGAGGACTCAGATTTCTTAACACCAGAAACTACAGATACTTTTTGTCTGTTGTAAAGTTAGCTGTGTCTCCATGCGCGTGTGTCAAATGAGATTTTCCTTTTTCTCTAAATACTGTTATTCTTGTACTTAGGGACACTTCTTGCTATTATGTTATGTAATTAAAATTAACCTTACTATAGTCAGGGATTCCAAGCAAGTTCCTTCCACTTATTCCTCTAAGCTAAAGGTTGCCTAAAGCTCAAAGATAAAGATGTGGTTGAAAGTGTCATCCTTTTGTTGCAATGTAAGCTGCTTGGTGGAGGTAAAAATCATCTCTGTAGGACACAGATCATTCTTGGGAATCATGTAAAGACTCTGGGATTCTTCCAGAAGCTAAGAATCATCATAAAACTAATTTTAATCTCTGCTTTCATTGGTAGGAACATTTTTCACCTTGCCTGTGTAAATACATAGCAATAGAGAGAAGAAAAAGCAAACAAACCAACAAAAAAACAACCAAAAAACCCCAACCAACCAACCAACCCACCAACACAGATCCCTTCATCTTAAACCCTTAAACGTTGTACTCAGACATTAAAAAAGAGCAGAGGAACAAACAGAATGATAGATATGAAATATATTGCTGGGTGCCCTTTTAGAAAGTGCTCAGGTGTTATGTAGGCAAAGGTTTAATGTGTATATACATGCAGATGTTCCAAAATGAGTTGTAGTTTTTAATGCATGCATTGTAGTAACTACAGATAGTTGCATTCACAGCTGTGGTAGCTGCATGTACAGAAAGAACTAATCATGCTTCTATGTAATGTGCAAGTAGATATGGCTTAAAAAGCATTTATCTCTTGGTGATTAGTTGCTGATTTCCAGTGACGACAGGGTGCCCTCATGCCCTGATGCAGTCGTTAGGTACTCCAGTAATGGAATTCAGGTTAGGTGTCTTTTAGTGAAAATTTCCAATGTCTGAAAACAGGTTATTTTACAATGAATGGATAAAACATGTCTGAGGAATTTCTGTGTTGCACAGTTATGTCTTCTCATCTATTTGAAGCAAAAATTTTGTGTGCAAATTTTCTACTGAACTGGAATAGGCAGTTAGTTATGTCCTTGATTCAGAGCTGGCACTCTCCTGGATGTATCTTATGCTTTCATTCATTATCGAATATTTCCAGCAAGCAGTTTTATAACTGCACATTTTAGGAAGTTGAGATGTCACTGAAAACAAAGCAGTGAAGATCTTCTGTATTCTTTTGACAGCGGCCCAAATAAAGTGAGTGTTTAACTGTCCTTTAGGAGCTTTTAACTAGCTCCCACTGAGTAGTCTGAGACTTCAGACTGCACCTCCTGTACTTTGGTAATTTCTTCTCTTGTTATGAAGCAAGTGACTTCTTTGATTTTACTTACTGTGCAGGATAAATATCTCTGTGATCTTAAAGATAGTCTAAAAAGCTGCTGTCGTTTTCCAAATATGTATTTCAGGATCTCAGTGGAGATCTTTGGTTGTTCTATCTCAGGAGATGACTGATGCCTTAGATAGGGAATTCCTGATGCTACGTAAGTCACTGGCTTTGATGTTGGCTGGTAGAAAATAGTCTACTGACTTGTAGAACTGGTGGATCAATAAGTCAGGCATTCATTTGGATAGGAGGAAATGGAATGAAGATCCATCAGGAGAAGCCAAGATGGGATGTTAGGAAAAGGTTCTTCACTGAGAGGGTGGTTGGTCACTAGAACAGGCTCCCCAGGGAAGTGGTTACAGTACGAAGCATGTTAAGGTTCAAGGAGCATCTGAAAGACATTTGTAGTCATATGGTTTAGTTCTAGGTAACCCTGCAAGGAGCAGGGAGTTGGACTTGGTGATCTTTATGGGTCTCTTCTAACTAGAGATATTATCCTATGATTCTGTGATTTAAGACTGCAGAGTTATTGGTTAATTGCACTAGGACTGTAAAATTTAAAATATTTTATAGTTTGTCTCATGCTAGGTTGCAGATTTTCAGTCTTTGCATAAGTACATTTGGTGTAGGGGAGGATCATGGGAAATCGGAGAAAGTAGCAATTGTTTTTCCCAGAAGGAAGAATTAAGAAAGCACTAAGTGAATGAAACAAAGGACCTTTCTTTTCTCTTTTAAAGGAAAATATGGTCCCTCATTATCTGCTCAGGAATGACACTGGAAGAGTATTTTTCATTTCTATTGTGGGGTAGTTTGCAGGGTGATAACAGGGAAACCAATAATTACATATTTTGTTTCTTTGGCTACCTAGTCTGTTCCCTTCACCCTGTCCCTCCTAGTCTGGAGGATGAGGAGAAGGGTTGCATTGCTGAAGAACTGTTGAAGGAGGAGAATTCTCTTAAGTTGTCTTCCCACTCCCCCATATTTCAATGAATAGCTGTGAGATCTAAAAGTATTAGCCTCTTTGCCTAAGCTAAAAGACAGAGTCTGCGTGAGGTCTACCTGTGGAGTGTGTGGGGGGAAGGACTGTCACACCCTGAGCTTGACCTGTTTTTCTTATTTGATGAGAGAATGAGTGAATGTCCTGGATACCCATCAGCATGACAAAGAATCATTAATACTGACAGAGATTTAACTAAAAGCTTATAGCAACAAATATTTACTTCCTTTAGTTAGCACATTCCTGCTGCATTTGAGAGTTTTCTCCAAGGAGAATATGCAGAGCTGTGTGTAAAGGAGCATGAAATTTCTTTTTAACTTAGACTGTTAGTCAACTCTTCATTTCAAATACCCTGTTTAGTCCCTAATGGTTAAAAAAAATACTTTGCGTTTTCCTTCTGTGAAAATAATTTCCTGAGGGTTCCCTGGCTTAGAGAAAGATGGTGGTAGAAATTTGGTAGTTTTATGCAATCGCCAGAAAATCAGTTGCCTTGTAAATCTTGTAGGAACTGTTTGAACATCTTATATGTGTAAATTTTGGAAACAAATTCCTGTGAGAACATGATTTAGTGTTTCTCGATAGAACAAAACTGGCTTCAATGGATTTTGTGTTGTAAAAGACAGAATTCTCATCCTTACTCTTCTCGGACAAAACATTTTAACTTTTTTTTTTTTTCTTATTGATAAGTTATTTTTTAAAAAACATTTTTCCTTGTTGCATAGAAATTCTCCTAGAGTGATTCACATTTGTGTTGAGGCATGTGTGAATGCAGGTTTTTAAAATAACAATGATGTTTAAAAACCAGAGTGTGAAAAGTCATAATCCTATTGTAAAGTTGGGGTTCTAATCACTAACATTTAGCTTTTTTTTTTTTTTTTTTTTTTACCAGTGCATGAAAAATCTGCACAAATCTCATCATAAGTCAGATGATGATGTTTATTTGAATACAGTGCTTAGCTGGCTCTTAAGTGACTCTTGAGGTGGTTATGGTGGAAAATATGTACAAAGTGTTGGTCCAGAATCTGTTGATTTTGCTACAAGGGACAAGTTTGGTGGCCGGTTACTGAGGGGTAATAGGTCCTCTGGGAGCTCAGCTAGCCCACACTCTTGTCTCAGGGCAGCATCAGATGTACTTGCATGTTTCCCAAAATTCCTGTATCTGTCCGTATCAATTTTGGCCAGGACCACTTGTGAAGAATGTCAGCAGTCAACATCATCTTAATAATTGCATGCTTTTTATTTTAAATCTCTGTTGGTAATTGATTTACATTTAGTCCTTCACTTATGCTGCAAAATCTTTCTTCCAATCAACTTTATTGACAGTAAGTATTAACATACTTAATGCTCACGGTTGGTGCCTGTTTAGTGATGTGAATGTCTAGAGGTTGATTTTAATATCCCAACAGCAAAAGTCAGTTGTATAATTTCCCTCATAAATAGGTTATAATAAAATAGGGAGTTTGATAGTGTTTCATAGATAATCTGTTTGGAAATAAATAATTCATTCAAAAGAAAGTTGCCTGATTTTTCTCTCTCTTTTTTTTTTCCCTTAATTAAAATATCTATTTACTTGTACTATATTCTGTAGTTTAAAAAAAGAAATATTTGTTTAACTGTACTATATTCTGCACTATATTCTAATTTAAAAAAAATATTTTTCCCTGTGAATTTTGAATTAACTTTGCCAATTTTGTCTGAAAATAAGGAATCATTATTATTGTAATCACCTGTAGAATTTTTAGCTCCAAGAGTTTTTGCAATATCTTTATCATATGTTGTATGAATTCAGTATTTTCAATAAGTGAGACCATTTCTGATTTACAAGAATAGAAACTCTCTTGAGACTGGAGCAATTGGCTACGGTTAACCATGCACCCACTTTCTATTAAGCTGGTTGAAAGAGGGGTAGGAAAATAACTGTGCTTGCATTCTGCAATCTGAAAACTACATTTTGAAAGCACAATAACTGAATAAAAGTGTTTACTTAGCTGAGTTCTGTTTTGTTGAGGAGACGACAGTCTCATTTGTTTAGCGAGGGGTTAAATAGAAACTAATCCTTTCGGCTTACTTTGAAAGGTGGTTATCTTTCCAGCAAAAGAGAGCTTTGTTTGCTTTGCCAGAAACAGTGTAATTGTTCCTTAAATTTTCATGTTTTCTAAAGGAATAAACTTATTTGAAAGAGGAAAAAATGTCATTGGCATAAGCATTGTCTTTACAAGATTCAAAAAATTAATGAATGTGTTTTCATTTATATCTAATGAGCATAGACATTTTGCATAATATAAACCGTATTAAAGTTTTTTTAATTTTTGTGTGACGAGTGCTCTAATAGAAGTATCATAGGTTGTGGGAAACAGAACAGTAGCATGGCTGGCTCAAGTTAATTACATTTATTCAGATGAAATACTATTCTACTGTACTCTTCAGGACAAGCAGAGAAAACACCGAAACATTTTTTTATCTATTTCAATTATTTTTGACAGTGTGTGTTGCGTGTCTGCTTTAGCTACAGTGCCTTTATATCGACAGTTGGTAGCACAAGCCTTTTAAAGCACAAAGGGTAGCAGTACTTCAGCCAATCTGTGATAAAAGGGAAAAAATGAAATCACTATGGAAACTGCAGGAAGAATCTAAAAGCTTTCTTTATAAAGTAAACGTCTGATGTTTGTGACTGCGGGGGCAAAAAATTCATAAATCTGTACGATGCTATCATTTCTGATTTGTTATCACAGCAAATGCCAAGTCTAAGCAGTCTGACCTTAGCCTTATTAAGTGCTTTCTTTTCAGATACAGTTATTATTCGACAATAGAGAGACTGCAGTGCTGCAAGGGGGAAAACTAATATATTTAAAATATGTGTGTGTGTCTGTGCGCGCCTGTGTGTGTGTATATATAACTACCCATCTTTCTTTCCCCGTGAAGCTTATGGAGTTGAGAATGCTGAATGTGGGAACTCAGGGACTACTATTCTGAGCACAATTGAGAAAACTATGTTTTGTCCCATTGCGTGCGCCTGTCTTTGATCTCAAATTGAAAATCTCTGAGCCTCTTCCTCCAATCCAAAAGCAAATAAATACTGAGAGAAAGAAACCTCTCTCCTCTCAGCACGTAGGGCCTCCTCAGCTGGAAAATGAAGGTGACTGTAACAGCTCTGATGAACCTGTTTGGACAACAGACAGCAAAAAATACCTGTCTCAGTGGAGAAGTTTAAGAGCGCTGAAGAGATCCTCAGACAGTACAGAATACCGTAGCTCACCCAGGCCACTCCATCTCAAAACAATACCAGCCAAGCTTCTCCGTACCTACAACTAAAGAGCTGCAGGAAGAAGAACAGTGACTAATACAGCTTTTAAATACAAATCTCTTTGTCTTATTAAAAAAAAAACCAAAAACCAAAAACCAAACCAAACAAACAAGAAAAAACATGCATTCTAAGCAAGACATCTGGTAAGCATTTTTATTGCATTTCATTGCTTTATCTTGAAGATTATTTTTAGACATAAATATGTGCTGTAAACAAGATTAGGGCAAGACTGAGTGTGGGTTTTCTGTGAATTTTTAATTATGGAAAAATTTAATGCCTACTGTTGCATTTCAAACTTTGATAGCTGTTGGATTTTGATTTTGTTGCTGTGCTGTAATTAGCGTATAAGCTTTGCAAGTTTCATGTTTCAAGATGCTCTAAAGAGCGCTATTGTTCTCAGGCTCTTTGTATATAAACATGCCCGGTGGTAATACCTATTATTCTATTCTATATATATATATATACACACAATAACAGGCTTTAATATTTGGTTTAGGGTGGTCATTTAAAAATATACTGATATGACCAGGTAAATACTTTCCAACTAAGTGTTTCAAGTTCTCAGAATAATGGGAATGTTTTAACTCCTATTAAACAAGTGAAGATTTACTCTACGACAGATGACAGCATGAAATGATTTGTCTATAAATGTGAGAGGCCAGAAGTTTTCTTGAGTATATTCAGATTTCATGGTATATTGGTGAATGCTACTATAGTGTGTGCTTATGTTATTAATGGTGAAGATTTCAGGTTAACAGTAGAAAAACAGAGGCAGTACAATTATTGCAAAAACAGGTCAGTCTATCAGTGAGAAATATAAATCCTAAAAAAGATAGTTTGACATACTGGCTTCATTGCAGCTTTTTATTCACATAATGAAAACCAATTATCTGTGGAGAAAATTTGACTTTGTGGAATGGAATGAAATTGCTTTTTAAAGGCTTCTTTAAACAGCACTAGCTGGAGGGAAGTCCAATAACATTTTTAACTCTGAATTGTAATGACTTTACTACATTAATAAATCATGTTGTGTTCTGACTTTTATCAAAAGATTCCAAGGAAGAAAACTAGGCACGGCAGGTTGAAGCTACAGGGGCAGTCCTGACTGGTTTTTCTCCATCCAGCTACTTTACTTATGGTCCTTCTACATCAGCAATTCCTGTGAATCAGCGGTTAAAGTGGTAGGTCCAAATTCATCTAACCTGATGAAAACAATTGATAAGTATAAATTACTGCTAATAAGTGAATTGTCAAATTGGAATATCTGTAATGTATTCTGGCTACTTAAGCCATTGTTCTTGAGGAGCTAAGGGGAAAAATTCTATTCATCACATTTGGGGGTAGGGGTGGTGTTTTGGGGGCTTTGGATATTTTTGTGTGTGGGCTATTTATTTATTTTTATAAGGAAGTGTCTTGTTCTATTTATTACATTTATCTCTTGTCTTGATATGGAACTGGGCACAAGATTGATTTAAAAAGTAAACTTCTTCAAAAAAGATGGTTTAATTTACTCATCAATGTGTGAATATGCCCTGTTGCTGTAATTCATTTATTACTAGTTAGATGAGTGTTTGGACTCGGTGATGAATGGAAGGAGGTTTTGTAAAGTATGTATTTGCAATTCAGCATCTGAAATTTTACAAAAAGAAAAGCATTTATTTGAATGGTGGTTTGGTCTACTGATGTTAGCTCTAAAGTAATAAAAGGAGTTTAAAAAAAAAAAAAGGTACTGTCAACTTCTACTCATTTTTCCCAACAGATCATGTATCAAAAGTGTAATCTGTATGAGGAACATGAACTGATGAAATGTACCTCTGATGCTGATTTCCTATGTTATTATGTAGAATGTTTGTAATTATCTTGCTGAGTTGTAATCCCTGACATTAAGTTTCACAAAGCATCTAGTGGAGAATGCAATACTCTAATTATGTTTCTGTGAAAGAGTTGTGGGGGGAAAAAAGTTGTCCTCTTCAGCACAGCACTTTAAAGAAAAGCTATTTCATTAATTATATATATATATAAATTTTGGGAAGACTAAGGATACTTTATCAACTGTAATTCCTGGTTGTTTTATATTACAGTGTACAAACTATTTGAGCGTAAGTTAATTGTAAGTTCTTTTCTAAACTACATGTTGTACTTGCCTGCGTCCTAAGCCAAACAGACACTGGCTCCAGTCTAAATATTTTTATATCCTTATGTTTGCTATCTTATGCTTTTCAGTATTTTCTGAGATAAATAAAGTTTAGTTACCACATATTAAATAAATATAATTTGATTTTTTTTTTAAAGTGCTTTCTCAAAAAATGCTTTCCAATATGATGTTTTACAGTAGCTGTTATATTAAGGAAATTAAGATAAAGAATAACAGTTAAATTTGAATTGCAGCTCATGAAGATCTCCTCCTGTTACATTCTTTCATATAGGGAACTAGTCACAGTGTGAAGTTGAAAAACTGATCTTTGATTACGGGCAGACCTCACTTTTTATAGATAGGTTTGTCCACAAACTGAGGCAAAAGGTTAATTGAGGTTGTATACCTCAATATATTATGTGCATTTCACCTCTATAACACAGTTAATTAATGAAACTGTGCATTTTTTATATCTGTATGAATAATTTCTAAACACAAAGCTATTTACTAAAGAATCATTTGTGTAATTTCCAAAGGAAAATAGATATGTGATCCCAGTATGTGGCTTTGTTCACCAAAGGGGCTGTATGAGTTAGCTGAGAGAAATTACTCCAGCAATCTGTTCTCAAAGCAAGTATCTCAGACACAGGATTGATACAGGACATACCTAGCTTTATTTATGCTGTCCTTTTGGGAAATCATTTCAAATTGTTCAAATATCCTATAGTACATAGTTTTCCAGTGTTGTGCCTATAATGCCTGCTTTTATTAGATCAGCTGTACAACTAAAAATAAAAGGGAAAAAGCACCTTGCTTTTCCTCCCCCTTAAGCAGCCCCCATTTCCTCCCCTCTCTGTGCTTCTGTGTTTTTTGTTGTTAAAAAAACAAAAAAAGGAAAAAAAATACTGCCAGTCAGTAAAAACAAACATCACCCTTTACATAAATCCCATAATTTGTACTTTATAACAAGGTATCTGTTACCAGTGACTTGGGGTAGACTTGGCTGAGAAGAGTGGCCATCTTCCCTCTGAAAGGTGACGTCCAGAGAGTGCAGAAAGTCTTTGAGCAGAATACTTCTCTCCACTGTTGTCTCAGAACCTGAAGAAAGTTGTTTCCCTCGCAGATGTGCCTGGGATTGTTCCAGTAAAATCAGGGAGGGTTTCTGAGGAGGAGGTCACACCTTCATAGCAAGTGCTGACTTCTCCATCTTCCCACGGGGTGCACAGCTCTGACATGAGCTTGCTGCTTTCCTTTTTATCCTTCCATAAACTCTTGTTCTTTAATGCTGTGTTGTTATCTTAATGGCATGGACATTTGTGTAGATACTAATACAGCAGCTGATGAGGACATACCAGGATAACCTAACACTGGAAGACTTGTGGGAGGCTCAGTTCACGGTAAAATATCCCAGGGTATTATATTGAGCAAGGCCTAGCCAGAGGCTGAAATCAAATATGAACGTGCTCGGGAGATAGTCACGTGGTCCTCGTCAGTGCTTCAGACAATTCTTTCCATGGTGCAGCTTCGGTTATCTCCATTTTGCAGTGGTATACACATGCTGGGTACGGAAGACATTTCCAGGCAGTAACATGTACTCCACAGCCCTTTGATGTTACAGCTTCATGGCCACATTCTCACTTGTGAGGGGCTGGCACGGCTCCTCCACACTCTACAGTAGCAGCAGAGGATCTGCCAGGCATGTATTTCCTCAGCAATTTTTAATTCCATTTAGTGGCAACAGTTTGTTACCATTTTGCTCAAAACAAAAGGGAAACTGGTGCAGAATACTTCAGAATTTGTAAGAATTTAATGCTTTGATCTAAGAACACTATTAATTTGTAAATATATTTATAATCAAAAGCTTTTTTTCCTACATAACGCCAGGCATTTAGATTAGCTGATGATAAAAAGTACATTCCAATGGATATTGTCCTTAAAGACTGATACTTCAATTTATATATATGAGATACTCTGTAATTAAACAGCAACAGGCTTGGTGAGTGCAAACTCCTAGTGCTTTACAAGGCATCAAGTAATCTAGAGGTATTCTGCCATGCAGGTTGTGTTACATTGAATGACACAGATTTTCTTTCCTGCTTTCCTGCACTAGAAGAATTTTGAGAGGCACTGGACGCCTGACATTTTCATAATGAAATTCTCAAACATGCAGAAAAGATTGCTTTGAAACACTATAACCAATAGAAATATTAAGCATAAATCACATGCAGTTTTTTTAACATATCATTTTGAAGTTGCTGATAAAATGATTGTTTATGTAACGGTAGGGAAGCTTTTCTGACTTGATAGGTCCTGCAAGGTTAAAATACTGGTTTTGACATCATGTCTCTAATTTGCACTTGTGTTAGCAGCCTGAGTATCTTAAAAATGTTACATTTTATGTTTTTATTGCTATGTAAAAAGTTTTCTTGTAATCTTCACCTTTACTTCTTAAAAATACCTTAGAACAAACCAATCCACCCACCCAAAGGCAAATATACCCATGTACATAAGCATCCTACTGCAACCTGCTTTAAATGAAGTTAAGGCTGGCTTAAACAGAAGAAGGGAAAAAAGTGTTTTAAAGCTGAAGTTTACACCTGGGCTGAACTTATACAATATTAATGCAGAATGCAGAATCATTATCTTTCCATATAATAATGCTTTAATTCCTAAAAGTCAAACACAGAGTGTAAATGTCAGGATATTTTCTCTAACAGCTTCATTGACTGGGTGAAAGCTCCATGTCATAAAATGACATACTTCTGTGAAAGTAAAAATCTCCTTATCAAAATATAAAACTGCTGCAAGACTGCAATAAGTATCTGCTTCTTATACCAACTAATTGGCTACCTACCTACTTGCTCTAGCACAGTTTTCTGTCGGAAATGCTAAACTTCATTTCCAGGCAATGCTGAAAACTGATTTCTGGTGGAAAAACTGCCGAAGTACTTGCATTAAATTGCTCTGTTTCTTAATACCTAGAATATTTGAGCAAAGATGCATGTTATCTATTCAAACCAGTTTATTTCCCCATGAATTATGAGAATTCAGAGCATGCATAGCAGGAGTTATTTACCCTACAGAACTGGAGTCCTGTTTTACATCTGAAGTGTGCTATTGCTGTATTGTCCAACACCAGACTAGATGAGATTTCAAAATTAAAATCAGTACTCCAAAATTTGCATAGGATTAGTGCCTATTTAAGTGTAACCCAAAATATTTTTCTTAAGAAAACCAGAAAAGTATACCAATTTTAAAAATATTTTCTTCCCCTGTCCCTCCCTGTACAGGACAAAAGGAGATCTTTGTAAAAAGTAAAGCACTAGTAAATAAAGAGTTAAACTGAAGGCAGGCTCACTGGTTTGTTGAGATCTGTCAGAGTCTGAGTGGCTGGCTACATATCTGTCTCAGGAACAATAGCTACCTGTATTCTGCACGGACTGCTGGGCAGGCACTAGCAATCTGGAGAAGGTCTGCCTCTGTTAGAGGCTTTTTAGTAGGAATCCCTAATGACAGCCCTTCTTCTCATTGGGGGAGGGAAAATCTTGTCTGCTCTGTTGATAAGGGACGGAGCTTTGATCATTTTCATTCAGCCTTGACTTGGCCTGAGGTTTAGGTTCCCAGTCCTGAAGTCAGCAGACTCTCTTTTCTCACACATGCACACGCATACTCACAGACAGACAGACACACACAGACACACTCACACACACCCCTGTGCTGGTCTGTGCAGGCAGATTAGTGTCACGGCTGTAACTGAGGCACAGAGCAATAAACATAGCAGAACCAATCTCCATGGTGGCAAAAGGGGGCACTGGAGGTGACAACAATGGAGAAGGATCTTTCTTCTGACAAGTTTTAGGTAAGAGAGAATATTTATACCCTCAGCCAAGTATTTTATAGCCTTCTAAATAAGTTAGAAATTGTTAGGTTGCAAATGTGCCTTGTTATAGAAATAATTCAGTTTACCACTGTATCCAGGCTGTTACTAGCTTTTAAACCTGTAATTGCTGTGCTTTGTGTTACAAGAATGTTTGCAGAAAGCAGACAGGGTTTTTCCATGGAAGTGGTGGCTACTATAGTTACGTTCTTAGAACATTCATAACATTTGCTTTTTTAAAATTAACTATGAAGTTTCATCTTGGATATGTTAAAATTATGCTTAGCTATAATAAAGATCCATATCAGACAAAATGTTGTGTAGCTGATAGCACACATGCAATATTAAAACAGTGCTTCCTCAACCCTAATTTGTAATTATTTTTACACCCTTAACTGCACTGGGGTCAAAGAGTTTTAAAAATTAATGAGGTTCCCTGCTGAGTTCAAATAGTATAATCTACATGAGTTGTTGCTGCAGAGGGCTGAAATTATTTCTACATATTTTTAATTAAGTGTAGAATTTTTGTCTCAATATATTGCTTTTGAACACTTTCCTTTAAATGACAGTTTATGCAACCTGCAGTAAGAACGGATAATAATAACAAACTGAGTGCGGGAAATAAAGAACATACAGTGCCAATACAGCAGAAACATTTGCTGGATATATTTTCTCTTTGCATGTGTTAGATCTCTATTAGATTCCCGCAGCTGTGATCAGCCTCACCTATTTACAAATAACTACTGCTCTAGGGAGAGGAAAACCAGCAATACCTAATGCTTTGTGTGAGACTGGAGTAATAGGTTACTGATATGTTTGGAACATTAAAAAGAACTGCTGGAATACTAGAAAATATACATATAAAAGAATAGCAACTGTGTGAAAACAGGCAGTAAAAATGAAATAATGTACTATCCCTTTTCCTGGAAATGCTAGACAGACAGCATCATCAGTGCTCCCAGAAAGTAGAATTTGCTGAATATCCTCAAATGGCAAGACTGGAAAGGAAAGGGGGAGGAAACTGTTTACTATGAAATTTCCATTTGCTATTGAAATAATGACAAAGTTTCATACCACAAGATTTAAAGCATTGTTTATTATTTATTATAATCTACAGTGCATTTTATTTAAATGGTAAGCATTTTAAAGCTGAGTATATTGTGAGCAACGCTAAAGACACGTCTTCTATTTGCAAGACCCACTCTGAGCTTCCTGTGATATATTGTTATGTAAATATGGTGCAGCAAGGGAAAGCAGCACTATGGAGATTCAATTTACTTTGAAAGTTGTTCATTATGGAAGGGATGAATGTTATTTATTGGATGCGAATCAAAGACTAGAAATGACTTTTTCACTGTGAAGTCTATTGTGATGTGTGCAGCGTGATCTAATCTTTTTAATTTTGGCTTTCACACCAGTGGAGATGAAAAGACATCTGAGCTCATTTATTGGTTGCTAAGTCTTACTGGAGGCCTAAGGACCATTCTTGGTTGCTATGGCCAATCTGACCTCAATCTATGCAGTTTTAGGGATTTAAGAAATCCCTTTTTTATTTAGGAGCATGTACCTTGATTTATGTCCAAAATTGTGCCTGAAAGTCTTTGTCTACAAGTGATAAATGGTGGTGTACAATTCATCAGTTCTTACAAGTAAACACTGCTGTCCCACTAAAAATATGTTTTGTTCTGAGTTAATGGTATGGAACAAGCCAGTCTCCACAAACTGCTATCTTTTATTGTAGAGAGCCACTGAAACTTGGAGCAAAGTGAAGGAAATTGGCATTCATCTTCCATGCCATTAGCATTTCATTTGTGCTCTCTGGTGATGAGACTGTATGTCAACTGACAATGAAAGACTAGCATTGTGTTTCCCCGCTTGAATATATAATTGATCAATTATGAATTTATTTATTCTGTACTGATATTAAAAAAGCAGGAATATGATTTCTTATGCTGTTTGCCTGCCATTTCATTATTACTAACTGTAAAAGTATTTGCAGTCAAATAAACTGTGGCTTGTCTGTAGGAAATTCCCAGTTTCTTACAGGTCCCTTGTATTCAAGTAATATCAGATGTTTGTTACTACTAGGCATGTACTACTTTTGTAGTTCTTAAATGGTGCTTAGTCTTTCATATATATTGGAATTTCTTTCTGTAGGAGCTTTTCTAAGAGGTAATTGAGAATATAGAGTGGGTTTTATAATATGAGCAGTAATAATTTTGTTACATTGAAATTGCTGGTAGTAATTCAGGTTGTACTGAGCAAATGTGATACTGAATGCACAATAGCAGAAACCAAATCTTTTGCTGGTTTCTTTGGTAGGTTTTTGGTGTTTTTTGTTATTGCTCTTGTTGTTTGGTTGTTTTTTTAATTTATTTTTATTAAAGAGTAATAATAAATAAGTAAAACTATATAGAGCTGGATGTTAATAAGGTTTATATGAAATTTGCTACCATAGACTTGCTAATCCATAGGGGGAAAAGTCATATCAATTGTTGATCTTAGTACTTGACAGTATTATAAATGTTTTGCTTAAAAAAACAAAGCTCTTGCCTTTTAAAAATATAAGGACTAGATTGGTATAAGAGTTCAGTATAGCTAGGCACACGTGGGGCAAATAATTCTCCAATTACATGCATTTTTAAGCTAGTGAAGTATAAGTGAAAGCAGTATTTTCTCAAGCTCAATTTATTTTTTTTTCCATAGCTTATTTTCAGTAATGGGCTACGGTGAGGCTTAGTATTTTAATTGAGCCTATTGAGCTATTTTTCAGACTTCCTAAGGTGCATTTTTAAAATTTGAGTCTACAGAGATGACATATTGTCCCAGTATAGTCTGTAGATGATAGCTGCTACAGGAATAAATTCTCAGGAGATGGGAATTTACAAAGGTTTCTGTAACTACTGAGTTGCTTTTCAGCATCAGATTGATAGCAGAATGCACAGAGGCAGTTCCTTGGGTTTAGTTCACAATAGTGCTACTGCTTCAGGGCTTTTAAAAGTAACAGATATTAGTAGCTATTGCTAAAAATGGTCTGCGATACTACTTCCAGAACTAACCTGGATGTTCTTCTTGTAACGGTGCTTTGTAATCGTCCAGTTTTCATATACCGGTTGCTTTATTCAGTAAGAAACTGTAAAACCAGTCCTGCATACTTGCAAGTAGACTTGGTTATCAATTTAAGCACTACCAAGGAAAAAGACCTTGTTTTTAAAAATGTTTTTGAAAGACAAATGTTTTAGAAAAAAAGATTTGGAAATACTAATCAGAAGTGATTTATAGTGACTATGATGGTATTTCAGTGTTCGCTGTTTGTTTCTACAAATGTATGGAAAAAAATAGCTAGTTCTTCGATCTCATGAAAGAAATAATTTGATAGCACAAAGATTAAAGAAGTTTTATTGAAGGATGTATGTCTTTGATCTTTTTCACGCCTATATTTAAGCTAACTGGTTTCGGCATACACGGGCAGAAACTGCTTTTGGAATAAGGATTTGTAGGATTAGGACATAGAGTATGTCCTTGTTCTTGTTACATTTTGGTCTTCTAAAATGCAAATATAGTAATTGAAATACTCGCTTCAGAGCTCCAGAATTCTACTGAAAAGAATAGACACATTATATCTTATTTTAGTAGTGCATAATACAACAGAGTTGATTAACTTTCAAAAATGTCACCCTTACCTCAGTGAGTACAAAAATGAGAGAAGAAATACCGTCATTGCATTTTCTTTTGGAGTTCCATCAGCCTATGAAAGAAGTGTTCCTTACTGGTATTACAGTTTTTATTCCTGTAGCAGCCTTTCCATTTATGAAATTTAACATAAATAAGATCCATCAAATAGCAAATTGTTGCAGGAAAATATTAAATATTTATAAGCTTTTTTTAATAAGTGGTCATCTGTGAATAAAGTTAATCATTATTCTTTCTTGTAAACAGCTGCTTTGTTGACTAATTTACAATCTAGGTTTTGAAATAAAGGTTTAACCATGGAGAAATTTATAATATTGCTCTTTAAAATGCATGACCTTGCATGTAATCTTGTCAATAACATGTATATATTTTGGATATATTCACTGTGGACTCCCTAAAAAGATTTACTAGTTGTCTGATTTGGAAGAGGTAGAAGAATAGATCACAATATAATGTATAAATCCGTGCATAATTCTTTTTTTTTTCTCTCCCTTGCGTTATTCATGAGATGTATGCATACCCACAATGAACAAACTGTAACATGTAAAACCAATTCCCATGACTTTTTGAATTTTGGATAAAGCCAAAACTGTGTATGAACATATTTCTCTAAGGTACACTTAATTTTAAAAAAAGTTGGTT